>JAUCMS010006907.1:0-22902 GCA_032357445.1 Enteromius radiatus
ATATATATATGTATGTATATGTATTTATTTTTTATTAATATTAATAAAACATTACTGGGCGCGTCACTCACAGGGTCCCTGACAATAAATCTGGTTTGCCCACTGACAACAGTGGACAGAAAGCATAGCTGTGTGACGCATTAATGCAGTGATATGCTTTGTTGGACAGTGTGCTGCTTTCTGAAAGCGTGTGAAATTTCTTTATATTGTGAAATATGAGATGGTTGGAGGACAGATTTGCTTCTTGGAATAGATCTGCATCAAACAAGAGAGGTGTTATTGTTGGGCCAAGCTGTTTTATGAATAGAAATGGCAAATGGAAAAAGAGTAGTGGACTGTAAGTTAGATTGTGAATGTGCAATATTGTGTCGGGTAATACATTACTGTATAATTTAATACAAGCCCGTTCCGCCCTTGCTTGGACTTTCTCTCTGAGGATCGTCTGAGAGGGAACATGATGAAATGCACTAGTAGCGGCCATGTGCGAACGCATTCATCTTTACTACTGCAAAATGATCTCATGTTTTGGTGCGACTTGTATGGTAATGCACTGGGAGAGACTAAGTTGTATTTTCCATAGGATCCCAATTGAATCAGAGAGACACTAACATGGTTTTAAAATCGCCCCAATGAGAGTGCATCTCTCATTCGTATCTGTATTGTTATCTGATTGTTCAGAAGGATGACATGCAGCCGTCCATTAGCCACAGCGTTGAAACCTGAACCGCTCATCTTCTTTCCTGCCTTCCGACTCCATTTCTTTCACCCTCATGCACGTTGTCTTCCGCCTTTACATTTCCTACTCTAATATTATCTTTTATTCTGTCCTCCTCCTCCTCCTCTTTGTCCTTGTTTCCTTTTCCCTCTCTGCCTCGTCTTCATGCTTGAGTTTTCTGTATGTGTTTTTCACAGTTGGTCTCTATGTCCTATCTATGTTCGGGGTTGATTTGGCTCAGGGGCCAAGCCTCATTACTTCCTGTGTAAGGAGGCAGTGGGCGGCTGGCGCTCTAAATGCAGTTGGCTATCTGCCTTTGGGGGGCGGGGATGCTTCTTCACTGACACATCATTGTGATTCCACGCACACCTTCAGCGACACAGTCGGAAGCCGGCGTGGTTGAGCGGATTTTGTCAGGTATGAAAGCGCAGCGGCATCCAGAGAGAAACACCGAGAACATGTCAGGCTAAAGCCTGGGGAAAAACATAGCCAGAAAAACTCTGGCTGCAAAAATAGAAGGCTCAAGGATGAGAAGAGCTCTGACTTTGCGATTAATAATTTTGACGTGCTAACATGTATTGTAGCATGCACTTGAGTACGGAGTACGCCTCAACCCCTGTGGCTCCGGAGGGGAAGGTGTACCATAAAATCATACACAGGGATTAAAGACAGAAATCCATTTAGCGGCGTCTCATGGGAGGTCAGCGAGGCTTTCGCCTGGGCCAAGAGGAGCGTAGTTCCAGCTGCTGCTGCCACACTGCTCTCCCCAGATACCAGCAACAGGGTAAGCCACGTGATACCCGACCACCAATCACATCCTTAGAGGCTCTAGTGAGTGAGAGATGAACCTTGAGGGAGAACTTCTCACTCCACCTGATGTTTTCCAGGCCACTCCGAAATGAAGTACTGCTTTTATCTTGCAGATTAGCTGACTTTTATCGGCAAAAAGTGACGTGACATTTTCAGCGGACTTCCAAGTTGTCCTCGTGGTCTTTGTGTAACTGTGCACTTACAGACAGTCCTCTCCGGAGCGGCCTTGTTTGTTAGTGACATTTTAGTAGGCCGTGAGCGCCGGGCTCTCTCCTCTGTCTGGAGAGAGGGCGAGATTAATGCGCCCCGATGTGTACTTGCGGTAAGTGGCAGTGAAGGCCATCTTAGGCTTCTTTAATGTCACCGTGTGATTTATGTGGACAAAATGTCCGCTGGGAAGCCTACAGTTTGGGGGGGACGGATGTCGCAGTGTAGGCTAAAATATTAATGCCCCGAAAGAGAAACATGTAGAACGCATGTGGCAGGAAGTGTAAATAATTGATCAGGCCCCTTTTTAAAAGTGGTGGGGATGTCCCATTCCATGCACTTGGAAATGGAATCGTGTGCATGTTTTTCACCACAACGTAGTCTGTTTCAACATAAGTGATATGATAGAGCTTTTCATGGGCAAACACACAATGCCACAACACTATGCTGAGGCAGCCAGCACTTCTATTGTCCTTTTGTAATTCACAGATAGGAGTAGACAGGACTTACAAATCAATCCAGTGCATAGAATAACAGTATCATGAGGAAGTGAAAATGAATTATAAACGAATATACACTTGCATACTAAAAAGACTGAAGATCCTATAGTGATCAAGTCCGGGTTTGACTTGTTTGGTGACCAAACCAGAGCTGTTTCTAGATTTTTTTTCATAGGTTTTAGAAAAGGTTCCCTATATTTGGATAAGTTGTCACCGCTTGCAGTTGAGAGTTGTTCAGAAACTGCATTAAATAGAGCTGCTTCATCATTGACAAACAATAAAAGACATTTGCAAGTTCTGTTTCCCACAATGGATTGTAAATATACATCTCATCCAGTGCTTTTTGTTTCTTGTCTTTTAAAGTATCCTGTTACTATTTTGGGGTGAGAAAAAGCTGCAAATGATTCAGTGCCTGAGTGAACTCTCTGAATGAATCATATGCAATCTCTGTCATCAAGCAAGGGTTTATCAGCAATATTTCACTGGGGCGCAGCTCTATTTCACTGGGGCTTGTTGCTCAGTAAAAACACCCCTGTTCCAAACCTGTATGGCTGGCTTTCTTCTGTGAAGACACTAAGACATAGTTCCTGATTGCTTTCAAGCTTAATTAAACTCCATAGAAGTGGTCCATGTGACTTTTAGCACTTTATTCCCTAGTTTTCTAAAGCCTTACAATAGTTCTGTGTAAGAAAAAGGACCATGCTTTCTATGTTGATCTCTTATTCTTTGGTCTCTTATTGCCTTTCCCACTACCTACCCATTGGTTCATAGGCTGAAACTCACATCTTGTCCTATAACAAGATATGACATGACATTATTGCATACTGCTGTGGCAGAGTAAAGGGGATTACAGTTCAGTTATTGCATATCCTCTGTATTGAATTACGCAAGTTATCAGCTCGCCTCGAATGGATAGATAAGCATAGATAGAAGTGACATTTGGGCTTTCTGCACCTGGTACATTGGAACGCTCATAAGAGGCTAAAGTACTTAGAGAAGAATGGTACTGTATGTATTTGTGGATGGAGACTCTATTTTGACACTCTTCTCTAGCTAGAGCTGGTACACTGGCCTGTGGGGAGAGCAGGTGCTGTCAAATGACTGCATTGAGACGCTCTGCTGCGCTGCAGCATTCACCTGGGCGGGAGAAATGCATAACGATTTTGATTAAATGGTTAAATAAATTGGTAATATTTTAATGATAGTCTATTTATTTATTTAGTGCTTTTAACTGTACACAATCTTTAGATAGTATAGCTTATATTTGTATGATACGTCAATCACAAGTCACTTTAATGTTAATATATGATTTTTGTTTCCATGTAAATTTGTACGAGCTCAAATAATTTTTGTGGTGATGTGGATTATACAAATAAATGATCGTGGTGAGATGTGGTGGTTGTTATAGATTTGCTTAATAATCAGTGAAATGCATTAAATTAATTTTAATGTTTCCTATATCAACCATACTCTAATTGTTATGATCACTCCATTGGACCTGTTGGCCTCTAGAGTCATCCATAGTTTCACCCCATTAATGGTGGCCTTGAATATTGCTTTTTAAATTATATTCTTCTGTTATATTATATTCTGTTAATTATATTCATCTTTTTGTCTGCACTGAAAAAGGTCTTGCTTACAACAAATGACACATTCTTATCAAATACCCTACTTTAAAACCTTAGAGAATATGTTCCCCAGTGTACCTCATTTATATAATACATACACGAGGCTGTTAATATTGAGAATTCAATTACGAATGGGCCTAATTTGTGAGGAATTAAGCATTGAATGATTTTAAGAGCAACCTAAAGGCTTTTTCCTTTCTTAGCAGGCGAAGATGAAGTAATAAAATGGATTCTGAATGCGTGAGAAATTGACATGGTAAACACTGTAATCAGAAAATGATTATTACTGCTACTAGTACACATCGTTTAGAAAAATGAGCTGTGATTGTATACATTTATGTTCAGAAAAAAATGACAAGGGAGAGATTAAAAGTAGCTTTTGTTTTGCATTTAATGTATTTGTAGGATTTGCATTCTTTGTATATGTACAGTGTGTGTGTGGGCGATGAAAGTGTGCAGAGCCATCCAGAGCAGTAGTGTTGGGCTCATTGGTGTAATCCTGGCATGGTAAAAGCTTCGAAGGGATAATGTAAACGACTCCAAGCTCAATGGTGTACTCACCCCCAAACTCTGGCTCTCTTCTAATCTCCCATCTTCTATGTTTATCTCCTTTCCTCATTCCCTTCTGTTTCCCAGTAACGATCCGTGACCCCAGCATGCTGCGATCCACCCCAAAACAAAGTTTGCACATCTCCTGAATAATGAGCGGAAGAAATGCGAGTCTCAGGGACTCATCGACTCGAGCTACATGAAGGGCTCCTCAACCTGTCAGGCAACAGTGTGAATTATAAAATAGGATGCTCTGCTGAGGGTCTTCTCTCCACAACATCTCTCACTTTCCATTTGAAGTGAAATATTAAATCATTGATAGTTGAGTTACACACCAACAATACCAAGCATTTCTTGAAGCACCTGTCGCAGACAGACAGAAAGGAACTCCAGTGCGAAGAATGTGTTTGATCTGCTCAACATGCAACAAAGCACATAAAAATAGCTCTGTAAAAAAAAAATCGCAGGAAGATGCACTTTGACGTTGGCGCACTCTGGAGTGATGCCTTACTTGCAGTCATTTGCCAAGCATGACATGTAGTTTGTTCCTTTTGCCTGAATATACTTGTTGTTCAAATCACACTCAGGTACAAATACAGGTGTCGGGAATGATTTGTTCCTCCAGGTATGCCAAATATTTCCGGATTTATTCTCTACTGTATTGCTTTTTAAACCGGTCATTTTTTTTTCTCAGCGTGTTCCACATTTGACTCCATTTTTCCAATTCTCTTTGTCTTTGGAAAAGGTATTTATAGAGAGGAAGTGGCATGGTTTTGGGGTTCTTCTGGCAGCCGTCGTTAATTCGGCGCACTTACTAATCTTTACTGGGTAGTGTACTGCTGAAATGTCTGCAATTGCATTCAGCTTCCCCTGTGGTGCTGGCCCAGATGTCATTACTTAAGGATTTCAGAAGGCAGATTTATTGTGCTGCCATCAGGTTCTTGCAAGTGCCGTATGTGAAAATGTGTGTGTTTTCATGGGTACCTAGGGCTGGGTGATATGGTCCAAAATGTTATCACAATATGTTTAATCTTAAGTGATATTAATCACAGTGTTAATCAGGAATTAAATGCTTTCCACATGTTAAATCTAGACAAATGATTTGTTCTAAATCAGACTCTACAAAGTATAGCTACTTTTTAATTTAGTATTTTACTCTAAAATCTTTGTTTTCCTTTTTATTGTGTTAGGATTTAATACAAATTAATTACCAAATGGTGCCAAAACTTTACATACTAAAAATGTACTTAAGATATAACAATTTGTTTACAACAAAATATTATTGGCTAGAAAAAAAAAAGGAAAACATGTCCAAAACGTATTGTTGCAGACATAAATTTGATTGTGATATTGATATTGTTTATCACCGAGCAATGTGGGCACCTATATACAGGTTTATCTGAAAGTTAGAGATTCTGTATGGTTAATAGGAAGTGCAAGAAGCTAACTCGCATGTTTGCTTGGGTTCACATGACTACTAATTTTCCAGAAAAGTAGCCAGAAAGTAGAATATTCACAGGTCAGTGTTTACCTTATGAAAATGACTCACCATACGCCTTGCAGCATCAGCGGTCTTTGCTGTTTTTGGCAAGTCCAGTGCTGTGTTTACGGAGCGCGTGTGAGGGGAGAGAATGTCCACGCAGCTGAGATGACGTGGGTGAGAAACAAAAGCGTGCATCATCTCCGTTGCCAGATTCATGCTGTTTGCATTGTCGTGCACAAACAGTCATGTCTTAGTCGTGTCATTTCTGTCAGCCACTTCGTGACATGATTAATTTCTGCTTGCAAAAAAGCATGTCAGCTGCCAGTATGATTTGCTTACAGTATAACATGTTTATGGGTTGTTTTTATATATTTGTTTTTGTAACTATTTGCTAAAAAAGGTTGTGGTGTTTTTGGTTCACTCTCAGGTGTGAAAAAAATGTAAAAAACACTTTTAAACACTCTCTAAGTAAATCTAAATATTTACATGAATGTTAATTTGTAGTTTTGCCCATTTATAAATTCAAAAACACTGAAAAACAAAAGTATTTTATTACATAAACTATGTTATAAAAAATATTATACCTGTATGTACAATATGTATGTATGTGTGTATGTGTATATATATAAGTAGAAAAACCCTACAAATATATTAAATCTATTCCAAATTAATAATAATAATAATACAAATATAAAACATTAATACACATATTAATATAATATCAATTGTATATATGGATAAATGGCACTTTTTTAAAATGTATATAAAATATGTTATTATAAATATATATTTTACCATTTATCCATTTATAACATTTATTAATTTACTTATAGATTTTTTTTTTGTGGTTCAAGATGTTACTTTTTTAAAGAAACCAAATGCTCTTTAATAAAAAATATAAATAAATAATAATAATAAAAATAATAAAATAAATAAATAATAATCATATAAAAATTAAAATCATGTACCATAATAATCATATTATATATTTTTTTTTATTTAAAGGTTACTATAGCTAATGTCCTGAAGCCATACAAGTATCCAGTGTGTGAATTGAGGAGAATTGCTCCTGCTGTTTTCAGTTATTGCATAAATGCAACTGAACCATGTGATCCAGAATTAGTCGAGACAGCCCCAAAATGTCGACTCCAGCTGAATTAATGAGTCTATGCAGCTCCTCACGTTTACACACATACCCTGAGTTCATGTGGCACTTAGGCTGCAGAGTTCAAAGACTCCCCTTTTCACCTTGTCAAGCATGCACATCTCTGCAAATATTTTGCAGTCTGCTTTCCAGCTCTCTCTCCGTAGCTTTGCTGTAGGCGTGCTGTGCATACAGGCCCTTCAACATTAAATATGAGCACTTTGATCCCAGCGTGGCATACTGCTCTGCAGGAATATGATAAGATGTGCTTGAGCATGCCGTCTCAAGTAAAATTAAGGCTAGTGGCCTTTCCCACACCTGTCTTATCTGTGCATATGTGCGTGCGTGTTTGTGTATGTGTGTCTCCCCTCTGGAACTCATTCAGCCATCTGGATGGAAGGACTGTTAATGTATCCTTTGTGAGTGGCTCCCCTCTCTTCTTTGTGAGGGCAAACATCACAGTGTGGATGCGGTTTGCCATCTATCCATTCGTCCAGCCAGGCTAGTGAGCTTCAGAGGGAATAATAAAGATTAAGAAAAGATACGGCTTGGAGATTTGAGAGTCACAGTAAATGGATGGATTTGCCTTTCTGCCCAGGAGCCTCACTTTTTTTGTTAAAAAATATTATTTTTCTTCTTCAAGAGCAGTGCACATCTTTTCAAGGTGCACCGTGACAGCTATATAGATGTGTGTGAGATGCTGATTTTAGCATGGCAGCGTGTGTTGAAAATGTTCTATGTTATGCTGGTTGTGGCAATGAATGTGTTTTATGTATTTATTAACCTCCGTTCGGGGTCAGTATGTTTTGGACAGATCTCTTGTGCTCACCAAGTCTCATCAAAATACAGTAAAGCAGTAATGTTGTGCTATTTATGCATTATGTTGTTTTGAGAGCAGTTCTCAACTCTTCAAGGTGCACTGTGACAGCTATAGATGTATGTGTGAGATCCTGTTTTCAGCATGCAGCTTGCTAAGAGCAATCTGTGTGACATGGGTTGTGACGATGGATGATTTTTTTGTTCTGTCAGGGAGCTCGGTTTGTCCTGAGAGCGGTGAAACAGCCTCAAGGCAGCGTGTTTATAATAGAGTGGTAGAGAGGTAAGGGCTCTGATGCTTGCTCTCAGTGCTCAATGTCAAAGGCCAGGCAGAGACACTTGTTGTGGTAGATTGCTTGAAGATTGGTTAGATTGCCAATACTTTTTGTGTATGACCATTAAAGGGAGTGAGGGTTTTGCTTGTATGTGTGTATGTTTATTTGTGTGTATATATTTGGGAGGAGCTTAATATATACACATGGACTCTGGTTCAGGCAAGCTCAATCTTGCTTCAGGTCAAGCCCTAGGCGAACCCTTCACAAGCTTGGTCTGCATGAAAAAAATAAATAAAAAATCAGCACTTGGGTTTTTGGTAATCCACAACAGCTGTGTGGTTTGCGTACTATTCAATAAATACTGCGTGTGTGTTTGGGTTTGTTTTCTAGATTATGTCATTTGCATTTGTGTGCGTGTATGTGGGCAACGCCTGTTTGTCCAGATGTGGCCAGCTGTGGATCTGGTGTCCTAGATAACATGTGCTCGATTCCTCCAGGGCTACATCAGTGAGCTGTGCTTTTGGCCGTGGCTTTGGGTTCTCGGTGTCATCTCTCATTACAGATGCAGAGATATACCTAACATATAGAAGCGAAGAGAAGCGTGTTTACTAATCAGACGGATATTACAGACAGTCTGCTTGGGGTCACAATAAAGCATTGGATTTGGTAATTTTACCTGCTTAGCATGGTCTATCGAAAACAAAATTATGTGCGGAATATACTGAAAAATATAATGCACTATATAGTAAAACATATATTTATGTATACAGATATGGAAACCTGTTGTTTATATTTAATATACTGCAGTTTATGGATTGACTGTATACTGATACAAATGAAAATATATATGATAATTAATGACTGCACTGCATGTAACAGCTTTATTTGAAACACTTAGTTAATTCCTTGTGATAACACATGGGTTGACATACAGCTGAACCCATATTCATTATCTTTTATCTCACTTCATTGTTTGCAAAGTTAATAGTTAATGAATGAAAATGTAGGATATTGGGTGCAAAAGTGAAATACAAATATAAAATTATAAAAACATAGCAATTATTGTTCACTATATATAGCAGCAGGGTGTTGTTCAATATATTAGCACAATATATTATTCTGTACATATTCAATACATTGCAAATAACTTTCGATTGTTAATATAGAAGAAAATACATTTTCTTTGCAGAAATGAATTTTACATTTTATGTTTATCAGTCAAAACATGAAAAATAATTTTCAGCATATCTTTTTCATATATATCTTTTTCGCCTGCTGCCTTTCCCATCACAGCTCAGCTTGTGATCAGCCAATCAGCATTGTCATGATGTCGTGTCATGATTATTGCTTACATGCACACAAAAATGTGTGTTACGCATCAGTAATGAGTTACATTTTTGAATCATAAATACTTACAGGAATGCTTCAAAAGCCAAGCAACTGTCATTGAGATTTGCTTGAAGTGCTATCTATATTGAGGCTTTCTTTAAGTACAGTATTATAGAGCCGCTTGGTAGAGGCAGGTGAGATTCTCCCTTTTTGTCCTCTGTCAGGACTGCACAGGACAAACATTGCTCTAAGGGCCTGAAGGAAAGGCAGATTAATGCAGCAGGTTTGAATATTTTATATCAAATGTATTAAAGCCTCATACCGCCTCGCTCTTTTTCCATCAGTCGGTAGTCACAGGTCCTGCAGGGTGAATTTGACTCGAGCAGAGGGAGGGATGCCCCGTCCTAGGACTCACACTCTTGCTTGTCACATTTTCTTACCACGTTATTTGATCACCCTTCCCTACACCTTCTGTTTGATTTGTGTTTTCGCAAATTTATGATATGAAATATCGCTGCTGCCTGGCAGCGTGATGTTCTTCGTCATCTCGCGCTCAGGTATGTGTGCTGTCAGTGTATGCTTGAAGGAATATCCATCTGTTTTTGTTTCAATGTTTTTTCAGCCTGTTCACTCATTTCACCTACAGTTGAGGCTTAAGTCTTAGCTACACAATAGACATGTGTTGAATTCATGCTATATGATGTGTTTGCGCCATGCCTGCCGTTTGTAAATCTAGTTTAAGAGGATTAGGCCTGACAGCGTCTGCCTCTGTGAGGTCTGCTTAGCAGCGGATGACGCCTGAATGATGCATGTCAGGGTTGCAATGATATTGTGATACTGCACCGCTTGCTATAGCCCCCTGCTGGCCTGGAGGAACATTTGGGGCTCTTCTGATTGACACCGGACCCTCTCATAGACAATAAAAGAATCAAAGGGCCCGGATCTCGAAACACACTCTCCCACTCATGTGTAATGAGAGCACTTCAGCGACTGTTGTGCCTGATGCTCCGATTTGACCAGCACTTTGCCTTAGACATAAAGGAATGCCAGAGTCCACATTCCTCATAGTGCAGAGATCAAAGTGATATATTCTCTCTAACGCAGTGAATTAAATCTCAGCACACTGTGCGAAGCGCACCTTGCCAGCGGTAAGGGTGTATTTAAGTCTGGCCACACACGCTCATTCGATCACTGGCTGCGGTGGCAGCTGCTATGCCTTGGTTGTGTTTTTCTCCTCGCTCGGCCTTATTCATTATGCATACTGTTTAAAATGTCACTCTCCATTTACTGCTGGTCCTAAAACCCTGGGGCTTTGGGTTGAGTAAAGTGTATCCTCCGAGTTCCCATGTGTCTGCTGTTTCTCTGTGTTGTTCTCCCTTACTTGTCTCTTGATGGGGATGGAATGCTATCCATTCTGCTTTCTGTCCCCTCTTGTATGTCTCTCTCAGTTCCTCCTCATCCCTCTTTACTGCGTATGGCTGTCGGTGTCTCTTTCGTGCTCTCTCTGGTGATATGGTTTTCTTTTCAGCCATTACTTATCTTGCTTTTCATCCCCCTGCTACTTCTCGCTCGGTTAGGTACATCAGCTGCTGGCTTTCATCTCAGGCTCAGTATTTTATTCAAATTTTTGTATTTTGTCAAGGATGCATGATGACAATTAGCTTTTGGACTGTGCAGCAAGTTAAAGCACGGCTTTAAGTAAAGAGCATGTTAATCAATACGGTTCAATGGATGATTCCATTGTGGATGATAATGTACAGTCTAGAGTACACATGTAAAAACTACAGTAATGTGAAAAACTGTTTATACTATTAATATTATATTTTAATAATATTATTTACAATGCAATATATGCATGTCATGGCAAAGGTGATTTTGTTTTTAAAGCATCTATTAGTCCAGTCTTCACTGTCACATGATCCTTGAGAATGATTTGGGGCTCAAGACACATTTATTCGTATTATCAGTGTTGAAAACAGTTCTTTTTTTTGTGGATTTTTATTTTTTATTTTTTGAAAGTTTAGGTTTAAGAAAAATAGACAATCTTAATGGCATCTTTGATAAGTTTAATATGTACTTGAATAAAAGCGTTAATTAAAAAAAAAAAAGGACAGATGTCAATCTCATGTCCTTTTACACCTGTATTTATTACTTGATTCTGTTTAACAAAAAAAAAAAAAAATACAAAATACAAAAAGATATTCTGAAGAATATTTTCAAGACTGTTCTGTGATCATGGCTTTTAAGCTCCAAAGATGATGGCTCGTATTGATTTTAATTTGATTCTAATTCACAAGCTGTCCATACAATTCTCATATATTCTGAGTCCAATTCGCAAGCTCTCAATGCTGTTCTGATTCTTTTGGGTATATTTCAGTGATATTGTCGATATATTATTTATGAAAGAAATTCGCTCTCAGCTAATGCTGTAAATTGTACTGTGAATCTTCTAACTTCTATTAATGTTAATCTTATATGTCTAATCTTATAATAATTTTAAAAATGACTTAAAATTAAAAGGGCCTGCATTTAAAAATATTATAAAAGCCATGAAATCCAACACAACCTAAATGGATGCTAACGGAAGTAAACAAATTTTAAAGATTCAAAAAGGCAAATGACAGCACCAGCTTGAGTTTCCCATGTGAATCAATGTGTAAGCAAGCAAGAAGGATTTTCTACTCAGGCGACACAAATTCATTACGTATTTCTTTCCTCTGTGGAGCACAAAATAAGACGTTTTCAAAAATGTTGGCAACAAAACAATTTTGGTTACTGTTGACTTGCACTATATGGACAGAAAACAACGAGTCTTTTCTCAAACTATCTTCTTTCATGTTACAGAAGAATAAAACACGTAAAGACTTGAAGCAACCTGAGGGTGAAATTGTGACAGATATCATTTTAGAGTGAAGTATCCCGGCTTGTGCACATACATATAGAGCAAAGGATCAATCTTAGGATCTTAATAATTAATATCAGAATTGATTAATCTGAAAAGTCAATGTTGACTCAGCCCTACAAATATCACTAAAAGCAACCTATTTCTTGTTTATACATCATCTGCTCTATAATACGAGTTCAAGCAACATGATAGCTTTATGTGAGCAACAGACATTTGCTCGTACACATTATTCACTGATAATCTTTCCCTTCAGTGAGCTGTTAACTCGAGAACTACTGTGAACGGATCATTGAGCCAGTGAGTTGAACATGTTGACGGAATTGGTGAACAAATCATTCTTTTTAAGGCGTAAGCTTTTCAGTGAACCGTTTGATCCAGTTTACAAATCAGACTGAATGATTCATGAGTAGATGAATTTACATTTTTTGGTACAAGAATAATTTCTGCCTGATCTGACCTATGAGCCTATGATTGTCATGTTTGTTCAGTCAAATTAAGTGATATTTAAACTGGAATAAACCGTTTAGTTTAGTTGTGGCCATTTTGAAACACATTTGAATCACATTTTTAGGTTACCTGACAAAATGTTCTCTCGGCGTAGCAGGAATTTCATAATATGCTTAGTGCCAAGATTTCAGCGTCAGCTAAAAAAAAAAGTATGCAGAATGTGACGCCAAAGCCCTGTGCCCTGCCCTCTCTCTGCTCAGAGTTTTACATAAAACATGCAAGAAGTCTGCAGTTTGAGTAAGCAATAACATCTGTTCCAGCCCACTATATTCATTTCCTATTCTCTCTCTCTCTCTCTGACCTGTTCTCACTTACCACAGTGTGTAAACATCAGGCCTGTCAGCAATAGAAAAAAAGGACAAAGAGGAAAAGATCTTCTTTGCCAATAGCTGTTAACATGAGGAGAGATGTCTAATGGTGGTGGTGCTGAAACAATGCAACTCTGGAGTGCTTTGGCAGACAGGGAGCTGTCCAGTGCTGAAATCTGAGGCCTCGAATGGAGTGGCAGAGCGGAAGCGGCAGTGTTTGTGCTTCTCTACGTGTGTTTATGTGTGTGGAGAGAGTGCAGAAGAGAGGTCAATTGGAGTTGCATTGTTTCACATGGCCAGGTTCCGCTTTAGAAGCCAATTATGCTGTAATTCTACAGCCTGAGCAGGTGATTTCTCCTCTCTCTACCATCTGTGATAGCTGTACTGAAGAGTCGTCCACTGTGAACAGTTCCAATAAGCGTTCCACTATTCCATCAGAGCAAAAACTGCCCAGGGACCACTGCCAGGAGGTATGTTTGTGTGCCGTATGTGAGTGTAGATATACATGTGTGTGCTTGGGTGGTTCTGTGAGTGTGTCATTTGTTACAATTTCTGTGATATGTATCTTGCGGTCTGTGTGTGGTTAAAAGTTCATGACACTGAGTGTGCTAGTGGGGAGCGCCCCTGCAGTTTGAACAATGTACAAAAATAACTCAGAGACAGGCAGTAAGGTTAAAAGTTCAAAGTGATTCAGTGCTTCACTGGAAAATGAAAAATCTCTTGTAACTTAGCAAATGAATGCCCTAAAGGTGCAAATTATTGAGAGTTCATATTAGTGCATTAGAGGTGCATATTAGTACCTTACAATACCTATTATTAGCATAAATGGGCATAGTAGTACTTTAATACAACCTTTAGGGGTAGACAAGGTACAAAAGTGTAAGTTTGAGGGACCCGTTCCAATGACAAGCTTTTATTCTTTGTTTTAGCAAAAGCCATTGAAAGGAAGACTAACTACTCCTCCTCACCCCATACAACCAAAAATGTACCAGCTTCCTGTTTATTACATCCTCTCAAATCCAAAGAACTCCTGAAAAGTCCCATTAAAATAGCAGATTTTATGATGACTTCATTCACGAGTCATTAGTCCAAGCAAAAAGATCACCCATAGCGCAGGATGAAGTCATACTCATTGAAACTCGGATCCTTCAGTCTGTTTAAAGATTCATGGACAGCCATTAGCTTTCCCTAGCTGTTCTGGCTCTCTTCATCTTAGTGAGGCCATCTTAGGAGAAAAAAATGGACCCACAGTGCTGCTCATCATATTCAGCCTGCATGCCCTTTGAAGAGCTTAAACTGCTAAAACCAATAAAAAACATGAGGGTGAAGGGTAAAGCATTAAAAGCACAGGATTCGATGACCTGTGGCCCCCACATCAAGCATTTAGAGGAAGTGTCAGGTCCAGACATGCACAACTGATAATTGATTCTATAGGGAACCCTGTTGGGAGGTGTTGCCCTTCACCTTAGCTGTCAATCAAGCATGATCAAAGCTCAGTGACCCCCACATGCAACATAAAAGCCTTCGTCTCAGTGTCATTAGAGAGCTGAAAGGCTAACCACAGGACTGTGACTGCACAGGGTAGGGCTCAGTAATGCATTTGACAATGTGTCATTTGCATACTGAATATATGGACAAATATATTACAAATTCCTCTCCCAGCAGAGGCAGTCATATTAAAAATGTATAACAGTCATTTCCTATCACAAGAAGTCATAACCTAAATAATCAAGGACTGTGATGCTAAGCTTTTATTGTTTACATTTCTTACAAGCTTATGCACCTACTAATGTCACTTTTAGATTAAGGTGCCCTTTAAATTTGAATATGCCCATGTAATGTACTAAAATAGAACTTTACATTTAAACTTTAAAGCATGTCCTAATCAGATGTGAAACAATTAAACAACTAGCAATTTGTCTGTTCACACCAGATACTGTATTACCGTATATTTCCTGTACACTACTAATATGTCATTTCGAATTACAATTTATTAAGAAGCACATTCAAACCACTACTATCAATATGCACCTTTAAATTGCTAATATGCACTCTTAATATACTAATTTGTACCCTTTTAAGGTACTGCCCCAGTGACAAGCTGTTTTACCTTTAAAATAGTTAGTTTTATCTTTACATTTTTAAAACAAAAAGCAAATTATATATATACAGTGCACACAATGTTAATTCTGTATGCATATACTATATGTTCCTATACAGTAGCTAATCTGGTACAGCATAGTGCTAACAACAAGGTTATGGGCTCAATTCTCAGGGGCTATATATGTTGATAAAATGTACTATAATGGAAGTCGCTTGGGATAAACAAATGGAAAGGAATAACTATATGTGTATATGTATTTGAGAATATGCATGTTGAGTGATAACAGTGTAGGTAAATAGAAAAAATTAACATGCAGCGCTATCTCTCCTACATACAGTACCTGAAGCCCTTGATGATGAAAACTTATTTAGCTAGTTTTAAATAGACAGTACATGTTTTTGTTACTAAGAGCAGTGTGTTGTTTTTTGCTATGCTGGTTGCTATCAGACGTGTTACTTTTTGAGTGCTTCTAGGAATTAATTTATACTGAGAAGTCGGCGTGAAATAGCAAAGAGCAGCAGGTGATGACTTTTATGAAGGCCCGCTTAGAGGAATATCTTATAAGTAAAACTTAACTGGAAAAGAATCAGACAATTTTCTGAATCTCAGGCTCCTCCTGGCCCACTAAGAGCTGATAATATTCCACTCACTTGTGGCAAATCCAAAACAAATCATGCCAATTTAAGTGCTGAGATTGGGTGCCTTTACTCAGTAAATTCAATCTCTCTGTCCGAGACTCTCTGGATGGTTTTGCTCTGTAAACAAACATGGCCAACCATTTCATCTAATCTAGGATTAGCCCCACCTGCTGGTCTGATTGTTTGGGGGCACTAACTGCTAAAATTGCTTCAGAATGAGAGGGTGGATTGTTACGGGGTCAGTTAAAGCACAAAACAGAGATTCAAGCTGCATTTCCGATTGGTGTACCATGAAATCCGCTGTAAGGTGCATTAATCGTATGTTAGCAGACACAAATCACACGTTTTACATTACAAAAGCAACTCAACTCTACAAAAAAAAGCTACTCACTCAATCAATTTTCCCTGACAATGCTTCGAGTTAGCACTCGGGAATATAAAGTTTAACAAAAGGGAATAGTGAACTGTCAGAAATGGCGTTAGGGCAGCCTGCTAATGACACTTGTGCTGCAGTAATGGCAGCATGAGTAATGATAATCAGTGTGCAATTATAGCAGGTACTTGCAGAGGTTATGAGCCCATTCTAGCTGCTGCGACGCCGAACGCTTAAAACTTCAGGGCTGGAAGCACTGACAGGTGGAGACTGGGCTGTTTGCTATGGCCCACTAATACAGAGTCATTTAATCAGTGAGTCTGGCCACAGCTGTGCATTGTAATACTTAATCCACAAAGCCACACATACATGCAACGAAAAGCCCCGCTGACACATGTACAAATGCACTGGCAGAAATGACAAATGCCACAACCTTTATGATTACGGCTTATGTCGCATCATCACATCTACCTTTATTGCTCGCGCGACAACTAAAACCGTCACTACCAATTCCTCCACGCACAAGTCAAAGTCACTCGCTCGTATGACTGATAATACCTGCTATTGTGAGGCAGTAATGGTGAAACATAATGGGGGCTTTGCACTGGCTGATTGCAGTGTGTCGCTGTGCTGCAGTGGGCAGACGCGTGAAGGGTCCGGCGGATCGTCCAACAAATCACATCACTCACGGCTCATTTCCATCCTGAATCCCCCAAGCCTGGAAAGCCAATGGGGCCATGTGCTCTAATTCATCCTCTGCGTTGTGAGAGAAGCGTATACATTATCTTAGCGCCGGGTCGTACTTGATTTCACAGAGCCATTATGGCCCGATGGCGGTTAAAAGCTAGACACAATCACGGTCTGTGATCCATTGTCGCATTAGAGACAGAGCTGTGTAATTAGAATAATATCCAGAGATACAATTCATTGGCAGACGAGTGGAAATAAGCGACACAATTCAGCTAGTTGGCACTGCGTTTTTGATCTCTTGATTGACAAGTTAATGTCTTCCTCGCACGGCTTTGTAGACTTCCAAAATGCCTGTTTTCTCGTAACATGTTGTTTCATTGCTCCCTGTGGAGGCTGTTAGTTCTGTTGTCCATAAAATAGATCTGAAGGTATTCTTATTGTTGCAATAGTACACTGCAATTGCCCATTTTATGTCTGTAAATGCATCTAATATATAGATTAGAAATGCAGTAGATTTACATGTTTCTGTGTCATCCAAATGAAAGCAGATTGTGACAAAGCATGTGTTTGTTCTCTGTACGGGCGTGGAAAGCTTTGGTGACAGCAAACCAGAGCAAATGCTGTAACAGTAAGTAACACAAAAAAGAAAGGCACAGATAGAGAGAGGAACACCTAGCTGAGTGCATTAATCATTTACAATAAAAGATGATGTCACACGATATCAGATTCATGAAGTAGACTGTGACATTTACATTAAGGCTTACTCTAGTGCTGAGGAATCTTAAGGACTTTTAACAATTTGGGTTCAAATGACACTTTATGAATCTGGTCCCTTCGTGGTTTCATTTAACAATTATCTTAGTACTTTTCAGGAAGCACCAGTCGGAAATGACTGAGTCAGATGTGAATCCAGTACCTGCGTAGATTCATTGCCATTTGAGACTAATTTTTGAGTCATTTAAAAATGAACTGAACTGGCTTATAAGAGTAATTCTTTCATGAAAGAGATCTGACTTGTTGTTAGTAAGATAAGTTGCCTAGTAACTCATTTATATACAGTGTATATAACAGAAATATATTTTTTCATCAGTTACATTTACATTGTGATCTCACCATTTGTTTCTGTTCTGATTTCTGTGTCGTTGTTTTCTGAGTATTTTAGTATGGGGTCACACTGAATGTGTTTGCTTATACTGTGTATTTTAAAATTTAACTATTTGAAAGACATTAATAGGCTTAATTGTAATTAGTTGTAATGGTTCAGATCTCGTGAAGCATTTTTTTTAATAGGATTTCAAATCACTGACTAGACTGGCCAGACTGGTTTGTTCAGAAAGAGGTTCTTAAATCGAATGTTCCCAGGAACAGTAAAGAACAGCTACAGTTATATTTCCACTTAAGCTTGGTTCGATGAGACATGGTTACAAAGTCTCCTCAGCTTGGAACCATACTGGTAGAATTGGTCACTTGTTTGCTGATGCATTTGTATTATGAGCTGTTATCAACCCCACTGTGGGAAATGAAACCATATCTGTACTGCTGGGCCAGATCGTCTCCGCATGAAATGGTTAAGCAATGAGAACCATTTTGCCTGAAGGTGAAAAAGCAGCTTCAGACTCAACTGAAAAGGGGAACGGTATTGTTTATAACCCTGCATAGATCAATTGGAATAATGTACATTTAAGAATCCTTAACAAAAAAACAACACACCATAAAAAATACAATTTGTATGTATTTATATATGAACTTGTAGCTTGTATTTATTTTACTCTCCAGTGCAGAATGTTTAGTGTTAACATTTACTGTACTCTTGAAAAGAGGTTATAGATGAGTTATGTTATAAGAAATAACACACTCAAAAATAAAGCAATAAAGCATCTTTCTTACAAGGTTGCCAGCAACAAACACATGTGGCTAAAAGATGAAAAGCGAGAGAGAGAGAGAGCAAACAGCCGAGTTTGATAGAGTTTACTTGGGTCTTCTTGCCCTGTCCTTCCAGTGACAACCTGACCTTTAGCCGGGGATCTATAATATCCATCACGGAAAGGGAGGAGAGATGTCTCAATCCTCCATGCTGCCATTTCTGTGGCCAAGTTCTCTGCCATAATGACATTCCTCTGTTAGGGGTCATTGGCACTTAGGTTTTTCTGACTTTGAGTGGAAGCATGAACATCATATAGAACAACTGTAATTTATCTCCAGTCAGTGGTTTTATTATTTATACATAATAAATGTGTGTAATAAATAATTTGTTGCAGTTTTTCTGCCTGAATCCCTCAAATTAAATAGCATGCATTACAAAGTCATAGTCAGCTTGTTTTAAGCAAAGTCTGTTAGAAAGCCTCTGTTGTTCCATTTTTTGAAACTTTACACAGTAAACGCTGATGACACAATACCCCAGGAGCTTCATATATCTCATCAAAGGAAGCCGTTCTTGCGTGCACATGCGCTTATTTGTACGTCACAGGGACAGCCTGTGGCATTCGACGATTTAGAGAGATTACTCTCTCAGACTTCTGCGTGCCTGGTGATGTCGCAAAGAATAACCTTTGATGCAATGGGTGAGCTCTCACGCAGACGGGCACTGCTGTGAGGCAAAGCAACCAAATCATGAGCCGGGGGGAACCGAACGCACATTGCAGGGCCTATATTTGAAGTAAAGAGGTAAATCAACCTCACGACCTGCGTATTTCATGAAAAAATATTCTTACCACCCTTAACAAGGGAATTTGACAGAATTATTCATATTTCTGACAACCCCCTGCAGTCTGGCTAGTGCTCGCGTTTGACCCAAAGTGCTCTCAGGGTTATCAAGGGTAAACCAGATTTGAAGTGCTTTTTCATGTCTGCTTTCTCAGAACTTATAAAGCTGGAGATTGCACTGCTGTGACCTCCTCGACACTGGAATACCCCTGAGTCAGGAGGAGGAGAAGACCGGGGGGAATCGAGAAATAAGAAAGACACAGTTGAGTGGCAGGCAGTCTTTAAGCTATTAATGCTTTTGCAATGATCTCATGCAAGGAAAAGGACAATACCTTTTTGAGTCAGTCCAAGATAACTCCTCCCTTCCAAAGAGAGAAAGTGTGTGTATATATATATATATATATTTACATTTACATATATATTATTAATATATGACTCTATATATAGTCCAATTTTGCAGTCCAATACTAGTATGTATATACTAGGGCTCTCAATAGATAGAAAAAAATATGTGAGATTAATCGCGAAATCACGAATAATCACACACATATCATGAAATTATGCATATACCATTTATCTTACTCAATACATTAATTTTGTCATTATTTACTGTATCCAGCAAAGTAAACCAAAAGATTGAAGGATTATTCTCACAAAACTGTATTTACTGCAAGCTTATTTCAAGATCAATTGAGATTTTTTTTCAAAAATTAGATCTTTAAAAAAAATCACTCCAAAAAGACACCAAAGAACCAAATGATATGTGCACACTGACCAAACACAGCAACATACACAAGACATCATCAAAAACATCCTGAATGTGTGTTGATACAACATGAATGTCCTGCAATGTGTCTGAGCATGAATGGAACATATGATCTGTCAAGAGTGCTCACGCACACTTACGACTCCTGTACGTCACTGCAAACATCTTTACTTTGATTGCATGCCTCACCCATCACTAGAGCATCAAAAGAAGCTGGTTTGGGTTATCCAGCTGAGAAAATGTTGTTAGCATGTCATACAGTGGTGGGATGTTTAGACTTTATGTTCCGTCTGTACAGTATGTCAGTCTTCAGTGTCACATGATGTTGATTTGCCATGCAAGTAACATTTCTTATTAGTTATTATCAATGTTAAAAACAGCTGTGCCATTTTTCTCATAACAGTGATACAATGACCACCTTCATACAACAGCAGAATACGGCTGTCAGTGCTGTATCTGAGTCATTAAACAAGTGTGTTCACACACATTCTGGTTATTTATGGAAGTGATAGCCACCTTCTATAACTAAACTCACACCCCTGCTGTGTAAACAAAAAGGTACTGGATAACTAGTTGTCTGTCCCATCATATAGTGTGAGAGCATCTCTCTGCATTATACATATGATATGTGTCTCGTGGTTTCGGCAACCTACAGTGATGCAGCTGTGTGTCATATGAAGTTTTACCTCCAGTCACTGTATTCCACTGCAGCTATTGACAGTTTTGTGGTCTTTATGCAACTCAAATGTTCTGCTGTTTACTAAAGTATAAAACCTCATGTCCGCTAATGAAGACTTGGCAGATGAACATGCACTTAGCAATCTTTTCGTAATATTAAATATCTATTGTATCTTTACTGGGTAAAAGTATTAATTAATTTACCAACCTGGTCATAAAAATATGTACCTCTGTGCACTTTTTTATGTGCCTTACTCATGGGCGGCGGGTGGTCCTGACGTTTGGGGAGGCTGCGTGACCAACTTTTATAGACAGCACAAGGGTTGAACTGCTGGCCATTAGATATAATTAACTATAGGCAAGAGTCTCAGAAATAATAATACCTGCAATGATAATGATGAATAATAACCAAAACAAGACTTTTAGTTCAAAATCAAATTTAATTTTTTATATAAGAACAATTCAAATTCAATTGAAATCATGTTAGCATGTTAGCGGGCTGTCATCTGTCCGTCTGTCTCTACTTCTCTCTTCCCTCGTCTTTGGACTTCGGTGCTATGATGAGGAGAGATAATGGGGCTGGGGGAAGAGAATTGAGCATCGGAATTAAGGCTGCAGTCCGTGGTTCTGAATTCACAATGAGAATTTTACAACGGTTGATGGTAAATTACCGGGAAGTGCTCAAATGAATGATTATCTTACCTTAATGTAGTAGCATGCGGCGTGGTATCCACGCCCGAGCCCAGCAGCACTCTCAGCAGCTGTAGGATTTCTGCTGGCTGCAGAAATGTGATGTTTTTCTTTTTCTTTCTTTTGGAAAAACGATCGTATATCCATGCTGATATGAGACTAGCCTAGCCTACATTGTAAAAATCCCGCGCTAGAGCGGCTACCAGCGGCTGATTGGCTATTTTTGTTTTGGCCTAGAACTACCGTGATTTGACTCTGTCTATCACCATGGTAACGCGTACTCACTCCCAACTTGTCATAACAAAGATCCTTCATTTTACTATCACTGGCCGCAGCTTCTACTGCTGAGTTCTTTCTGAAATCATCTACAATAATATTCACACATCATGTACTTTATTTTCACAATTTCCCAGCATTAATTTTGGGGGGGCTTAGCCTCTCCAAGCCTCCATTACGCGCCGCCCATGGTTAAAACCCTCATTCCCTGAAGGTGTTAACGAATACCTCACATCCCATCAGTTACTGCACCACTACTGAACAGTCGAGTCTCTGACTCCAACAAAAACCTGTGTATGTGTTGCACATGCTGCTTTTTTACACCTATGCTACAGGGCATGGTAGTCAGATGCAAATATCACATGCCAATGTGCACTGGTTCATTTAGTTTACACTTGATATCTCTGGGGAGATTCCCAATTCACTAGTCACCGACATGACATCTCTGTTCCCTTCAATGTATGTGGTTTACACATGTAACCGAAACATTACAGCGATTCATCGATTTCTAGTTTAAATTAATGTATTTGTCAGTATCAGTTGACATGGATAAAAATCTGAAATTTCTCAAGCACATATTTACTAAGGGTGGCACGGTTCATGAAAAAAGGGCTTGTCTCGGTTCGGTTCGGTTCGGTGCATGCATGCGTCGCACGGTTCGACGGTTCATGACATGCGCAGTGTAGCCTCGTGCCCCGTATGTGACGTCGGTGTGTTTCCCTTTCGCGCGGAAGAATTGAGTTGTCTACGGTGTGGAGTGAGTGCTGCAGGTCACAATACTGTACGTGTAGAAATGGCAAGTGGGATG
>JAUCMS010006984.1:0-22865 GCA_032357445.1 Enteromius radiatus
TTTTTGTCAGACATGTTTCTAAAAACTCTTAAATGTCCTAAATTAGCAAAGGTCTAGTCCTGGCTTAATCTAATTCCCGTACGGGAAACCGGCCCTATATGTTTAGCATAAAAATATATATATAAATATTTGAAGAGTTTACTTGCAAAAACAGATTTTATTTTTGTTTTTATTGTGTTTTATGTAAGTTAGCTGTGTTTTTTTTAATCTAAACAAAATAACCCAACTGCATTTTGACTGAGATGAATTAGAATGAACGATGAAAAAACATATTTAAATTTTTTTGAAAAAACTCTTTATATATATATATATATATATATGTACAAAAGTATTTTTTTAACCTACGTGCAACATTACTTAAAAAATATTTTAATAGTAATTAAGACATTAATTAATTTAGAAACTAAATATTATTTTCATTTTTTAAATGTATGTTTTTTTACCTGCATAAAATGGTATTTAATATATATATATATATATATATATATATATATAGAGAGAGAGAGAGAGAGAGAGAGAGAGAAATGCAGAATTGCCATTGGTGTTTTAGGAAGGGTGTCCTTTGCATGGGTATATATTTGTGTTCTGCAAAGGCATGTTGCTATTGTAACTCATGCTCTTTAGGAATACACAGAATGCATTTCATTTATATATTTAATGTATGTTCTCTTGTCTTACAGTGCAGACGGTGTGTATGAAGTATCCTTTTACTGCAATGCAGTTGTCTCCAACACTGGTGATATTTTCTGGCTCCCTCCTGCCATCTACAAGAGCGCCTGTGCTATTGAAGTCCGTAACTTCCCCTTTGATCAACAGAACTGCACGCTTAAATTTCGTTCTTGGACCTACGATCGCACAGAGCTTGATCTTGTGTTGACGTCTGATTTTGCCAGTCGTGATGATTACACACCAAGCGGCGAATGGGATATTGTGTCGCTCCCTGGCAGAAAAAATGAAGACCCCAATGACCTCACGTACCTGGATGTCACGTACGACTTTGTGATCAAGCGCAAACCTCTCTTCTACACAATCAACCTCATCATTCCGTGTGTCCTCATCACTTCTCTTGCAATTCTGGTTTTCTACCTTCCTTCAGACTGTGGAGAGAAGATGACACTTTGTATATCAGTTCTTCTGGCTCTTACTGTGTTTCTGCTCCTGATATCGAAGATTGTTCCGCCGACATCCCTGGCTGTTCCATTAATAGGGAAGTATCTGATGTTTACGATGGTGCTGGTCACATTTTCTATTGTGACGAGTGTGTGCGTGCTCAACGTTCACCACCGTTCTCCATCGACACACCGCATGCCTGAATGGGTCAAGCGTGTGTTCCTGCATAAGCTTCCTATTTTTCTTCTGATGCGACGGCCTGGAAGGTCTAATGTACGGGAACGGTTTCGACGGAAGCATCAGCGGAAATCATTCTCATCTGATGCTAAGGGCATAAGGTTGGATGGAGACTCATTCTTCTTAAGTGATGACCCTGGGCGTGTGTGCGGGGCCTGGAGGGTTGGTGACCTTCCTGAGGGTTCAGAGTTTAGGCAGAGAGTGAAAGTCAGGCACGACCCAGATGTGGATGAGGCCATAGAGGGTGTGAGGTTCATTGCTGAACATATGAAGATTGAGGATGACGATGAAGGGGTGAGAAATATTTTTGTGTTTGGCATGTTAAATTAATTAATTAAATGAGTTTAGAAAATTAGTTTAACCATTTCAATATTTTATAGTGAATCACTCTTAAGAACAGTGAATTTAGTATGTGAAAAACATACAGAGCAACAAGTGTAGTCTGATTCAAATGAATCTTAGGAGCTGGTTCTTTTTAGCAAATCAAAAAACATGAACGTAACCTGTGTAGTCAGATTCTTGCTTGAATCACTCTTATGTACCAGTGTTGCCTGATTCCCAAATAAATAACTTGTATTGGAACCAGTGTATTCTGATTCTTGAACTTATTCTTTTTAGTGAGTCAAAAAAACATGCAGGGAAACCAGTATAGCCTGATTCCTGAACAAATGACTCAAAAGAGTCACTCTTTGGTGAATCAAACACAGTTTAATTTTTGTGTGTTTTATCACAATAGTAACCAATGAAATGTTTGTTTATTGTTGCAGTCTCTTAAAAAATGTAACAGTCATTAAATATGGAAATAAATATAGTTTATAAATGTTTATTGAGACCGAAATGATCAAATTTCTTTAATTAAGCTGAATTAGTTTTTTCTAAATATTCATTTATTTTAAATATTAAAAGAATTATTAATGGAACTAATAAGAAGCTGGTTAATTCTTTACAATTCTCATGCCTAGACCTGAAAAAACGAAGCCTGAAATATAGAGCAAAGTTGCAGTTTTGAATTTTATTAGTGAAAATACCAGGCTGGCATGAAAACAGTGCTAATCCGCCATGACTATGGATATATGTTGTAGTAATTAATGTTTTTTGCTTGTATGTGCCATGCAGATCATTGAGGACTGGAAGTATGTAGCCATGGTGATAGACCGGCTCTTCCTCTGGATTTTTATCCTGGTGTGTGTCGTCGGCACACTTGGACTCTTTGTTCAGCCTCTCTTTCAGAGCTACAACACCCCCGTGGCAGAAGAAGAGTGAGTCACATCTTTCTTTATCTACTCCTTCTCTTTAATTCATGATAGAGGAGTGTTTGGAGGCAAATGCCCTCCGGATTTTTGTAAACTTCTTTTGCATTTAACAATAGTGTCACCTTCAATGTAGAAAAGTTTACTGACGTTAACTGATGCATCTCTCTGTCCCTCCCTGCCCTTTCCCATCATATTCTTCCTCTTGCAGATATGGGGATTTCTAAAATATCTGCTGAGTGTTCCTGTGACTTTTGGATGAACTTTTTGACCGAGCTTTGACATATCACAAACACATATCCACATTAACGTTCCGCAGAACAGAACCATTGTGGGAATTCACTAAACAGCTGTAGTAAATAGTGTCTCAGCGCAAACATATGAATCTTATTCACAAACCACTCGCATTCCAGTTTAAGCAGGCACAGAATAGCATTTTGCATTTAAATTCTTTATTTTCAGCACAACATTCGCCTTTCTATGCAAATTAGGCTTCTTATAGCATGTGTATGAGTGCTGTATGCCTATAGTACAATTAATGTTGCATTATTATTGCCTAGGGAAAGCAGGCTGTGAACACAATTTTATGTAAAACTGATATTTGTTTACATTTTCTATTGATCATGCTCGCAGGAAATTATCAAATGATGATTAATTGGAGTAGAGCATTATAATCAGCCATAAAATCAGCCATTACCTGATTTGCATAATTCCTTCTGAAACAGACAAACACCTCAGCTTGTTCAGTTCCTTCTTAGTGAGCAAAGCTATAAACCAATGATCCTGTTTCTTTAAGTTGTTCTCATTCAAACAATAATAGCAATATATGACAGCTATCAGTGCCACTCAGTCATCATCTTTGCAACCAAATGTTGTTTAACTATATTTATATGGCTTATGTATGTTCACTTTTATATTTTTTCAAGACACATATTCACGTCTTTCAAAGTAGGTTTACAGGGTTTCAAGAACAGGACGATTATTGGAGACCTTGATGCAAGGACTTTTTTTCTCCTCCTTGCTTGACCTCACACAAAAGCATTGACACACAAACTGTAGTTCACTCAGTATTGTTTGATATGAACGTTTGATTAATGGCTGTGAGTGGTTTGCAGAACTGAATCACATTTTAATTGCCTTAAAAGAAAGTTTCATGCAGTGATTGAAAAGCACTTCACCACCACACAACAGTATGATCAATAGACTTTTCAAAATAAGCATTGTAATTATAAAAATAATACAATAAAATGTTTTTCCTTTCCTTTTCATGTGAGAGCAGTTTCTTTATGTTCTTTATTGAGGACTTAATTGTCCCATCTTTGAATGTAGAGTGTCCATTTACAGGGAGCACAATTGCACAAACCCTAGTAGAAGCCCTGCATTATTAATATATGGTTATAATATATATACACTGTGGTGCGTATACATTTAAATATGCCTATATGTCCATGTCCCCACAGGTATCAAGATGCATACAAACTTTTACCTTTTAACTGATTCAGTAAAAGCAGGCGCTGGGTAACATAATGAGTGTAGATGCCTTTGCTAATCTTTCTTCCTACATTAGCATGGAAAATATTCCATTGCCATGGAAACCACTGAGACATGGGTCTGTGTCCATTTTAAAGTGGCCTTCCCCATGTCATTCATGTTTCTTGTAAAAGGATTAATCTTTCAAGTGCTAACACTTTTCCTTTTAACCAAGGCCTGAAAAATTACTGAAAAATCAATGAGATCTTTTTTTCTAACAGTATAACAGACTACTTATAGTACATAAAATACATATAAATATAGAGTGAAAAATGATATCATCCAACAATGTTTTAGGAAGATGATATTAAAATGTGTGTGTGTGTTTTTAAATATAACCCTGTAGTTTTAACACAGAGGGGCGAAACATATAAACAATGCAATACAGTAATGACTGAGAGATGTATAAATGAACATTCCTTGAAAGACTGATGCGTCCAACCTGATATCATCAATTTGTATATATCTTACGAGGTGGCTATGAATTCGTACGAGTGAGGTCGTACGAATTCATATGATTTCTTCTAAATTGGACGCATTTTACGAGTTGCCAATTCGTATGAATTTGTACGAATTACCTAAACCGAAACCCCACCCCTAAACCTACCCGTCATGGGGTTTTAGACAAATCGTACAAAATCGTACGAGTGAGGTCATACGAATTAGCACGAATTTGGGACCTTGTACGAAGAACGTACAAATTGGTCATGAGACTGTGTTGGATGCATCCAATTTGATAACATTTTCCATATGATTCATGGAAACACGCTCATCTTGAAATATCAATCATAATAGTAAAGTTATTCTTACTTTTTTATTTTCTTGCAAATCATTAAAGATGTCAAAACAAAAAAGACATGCATACTCCACTCTGACTCTAATTTTACGCATAACACAAAGGGGATTATATTTAAAACTTAAAAAAAACAAACAAACAAAAAAAATCAACTATTAATCAGATGATATCATGTTGATAATTTAGTAGGCTTCATAGTTAGTGGGCTTTGTAGTTAGAGCACATAGAATATGAATGGAATATGAATTTTTTTCTAGGTCTTCCAGGAATAATTCTTATCGAAATAACAAATGTTGGTTGATGAGCCACTCAGTGGACCCTGAGTAGTGATGCTATCTGGACTGTAGCCTTTGTTACCGAAAACTGTCTCGCCATGCTAGGAAAATGCCTAAATGTATTTCTAATGATCCTTGAATTTGCGAGAATGCTATACTGGGATCACTGCCATGGAGGACCATGCAAGACAAATTAACAATCTTAGTGAAAATTGGCAGCAGTATTTGACCCAGTGAAACAGGCCAAAATCGGACTGTGATGCATCAATGCTGTCCTCACCTCCACTTTAACGTTTTTTTCCCTTTAAATTGAAACTATTATCTTTTTTGTCAACCTTGAAACATTCTAAGTGTGTGTGTGAAAGACATTCAATACTTCAGTGTTTCATAAATTAATTAGTCTTCTTTAGAGTCACGCTTCCATGGTCACAGATCTTTTACCATCTGAAAGATCCACCAAATATTCCTCTCTGGTACGTAAATGAGCACGAGTAAGCCTGTCTGTCTTTTCTGATGTCTGCATTAGTCATTGCTTTTCATTGCTTAGCTCACTGTGAGTCATTAAATGAACACATAAAACATATAAGTTCTAATCGAATGTCCTCTTCTCTGCTCATCTTCTCATCCATTTTGTCACATCAACAAATTACACCCACTTCTTAGAGTGGACATAAAACATTACTGATGTGTTGTTTAAATCTCATGTATATATATATAACATCTAGAGAAGTGTCACAAGAAGCTGGTTTTGTGGTAAATACACACTTAAGCTGATCTTAACCTGACTGACTAAAAACGATTTGAAATAAAGAGACAATTAGAGCTATATGAGAATATCGTCGTTGTAAAGTAAGAGGAACGAAAGAAAATCCATGAAATATGTTATTTGTCGAGAGCTGAAAGACCATATTTTGTATTGCCTGTCAGCCCTATTTATATATTTATTTTTTTATTTGCACATATATTTTGAGCTGCCCATAGTGATGATGTCGGGGGGGAAGATTTAACATGGTGGAAACTTCATTGCCTCAGCAGAGACAGCCGCTGTTGTCTGCAATTCTGCTGATCAGCAGAAATGCTCCTCCACTGCTCATGGCGTGCTGAGATATCGACGTCTCTCATATTTACAGTCAGAATCTCACATATGCACTGGTGCATTCTGAAATGTGGAAAAAGGAAGGATTGCGCTTGTTGCTTTCAATATCTTTAATACAATATTTTGTATAAATGGCAATAACAAAATAGTAGTAGTAATAATAATGAAGAGATTTATGCTCAGATAGTGTGTTTATTATCTAAACAGAAACAATAGAAATTTGTGTATGTGTTGGTGGCATGACCTTAAAACAAGGCCATATTTTTTACGGGATATATTTTTATATTTCCATATTTTTTGCTCCATTTATATGCACAATTAGATTTTAAGAAAGAAACAGTTTGAATTAATCTAAATTATGTTTTAAAAATATATTTCAGTTTATAAAATATATTTATTACAGGATAAAATACATTTCTATGAAATACTTTCACTAAGAATATAAAAGTTCACAAAGCCTCCAGAGCTCTTCAGATTATTCCATAATGTTTGCTTTGGTTGAGCGTGGCATTTCTGGGCTTGTTCCACCAAAATTATCAGTGCAAACTGCTCGGCCCTTTAGCCAAACTAGTCTTCTGCAGATTTTTCAGACTCTGCCTGTTGTTTTGCTCTGATTTTACAGCTGGTATATTGCCCATCTTAAATGTTGAGGGAGACACACAGAGAGAGACACACACACATAGAGATACACGCACACACACACACACACACACACATACAAACAAACATAATTTCATTAGCTTATGAGCCTCTTCCAGATATCTCTCATTAAATATTGTCTTAAGGTCACATGTCCCCAGAGGCTTATGGAGAGACTAGCTGTGCTTGCGTTTGATCACTCTTGCTGCCATTGAAGATTAAAAATAACAGAAAGCAGTGACGTTAACTGCTAACACTAGCCACACAGCTGTCATTTCAAAACAAGCACATAAGGAGCACTCTTAGAACTCCTAGAGCTGCCTTTTTGCTGTATTTCTGCTTGATTTAAAAAAGAAGAATCATGCACTCAAATTTAAAATGAATCCTGTTTCTATTTAAATGTCACAACTCATGTGGGTGTTTCCTGTGATTATATATAAATTAAAAAAAAATACAACTGTGCAGATTTGTGTTTATTGACAGTGGTTTCTGGACGTATTAGTAAAGTCAATGACAGAATCATGCCAATGAGTGATGCAGTGTCGTCTAAGGGCCCGAAAGACCATGGGCATCTAACAAAGGTCTTCTGCCTTGTCCCTTGCACACAGAGATTGCTTTAGTTTCTCTGAATCTTTTGATTATGTTATACAATGTAGATGATGAGTTTTGCAAGGCCTTTGCAATTTGACATTGAGGAACGTTTTTTACTCACTCTTTTACAGATTGGAGAGCCTCTGCTCAATTTCCAAGAGACTATGCTTCTCAATTGTTTTGTGTTGTAATATTGTTTAAACTAAATATGTTATGTTCTTTATTGTAAATAAAATATTGGCTCATGGATTTCCATGCAGTTATAATTTTAATTTTAATGACCATTAAGCAATTAATCGTATTTCAGGAGAATCACGCACGAATGATCGCAGCTGTCATCAATCTCACCATTATTGATTGCCCCGCGAATCTCCTTTCCTCTGACTTAAATATCGCTAATTTCCCTTCCTTAGCAGCTGCATTTTTGTCTTCCTTTGCCTCCCCTTCCACCGCCTGAGCCAAGGCCGACCCTCGCGAAGGGTCCCTGGTTTCCAGGTTCTCCACTTCCTCCGGGGGGCACGTGGGAACCAGGCTAGGCTCCGAGCACCTGTTAACCCTAGCCTCCTAGGGGGTTAAACCTCCTAGGGCTCAGAGGCCACCGGGCTCCCTGCCTGTCCCCCGGACAGTCCGCCAAACAAGCTACTTTATCGCAGAGGAAGTGAGAACTAGTGAAATTACCTATTTGAGTATAAACAGAAACACGCTGTTTTTGTGCATGTATCTTTAAATGCTAATAAGCCCCTCCCCCAGCCCCATTTTGATTATTATGTTTATCACATTAAAATCATGCATTTGGAACCATATAAGTTTAAACTTATATACAGTTTAAACTTGGATATACATTTTCTAAATACCAACATCCAAAGCACACACACAGAAGGCAGCTGTAACATGGCATGTGAGTAATAAACCAAGTTCTCTTTGTATTATGTTAAAAACACTCATGAGTTACAGAAACAGTTGGTTATGTCTGCGTAGGTAAACAGCTGGGATTGAAATTACATGTTTATATTAGATCTGTGTGGCAGCAGTGTAATATATACAGAAAATAAATCAATAAATCCACTGCTCTTCCGTCTCCTCTGAGGCTGGGACTCTAAATAGTGTTCTGTGCAGCTCAGTGCAGCCAAAGACAGAACAGTTAGGATGCTTTGCTCGAACTTTCACCATGGCCTTAGAACTGGTTCATTTTGGATGGAAACTTGCAGATTAAGGGGTGGTGATATTATAATAAGATTCCCTTTCTACGTCACTTTTCACAAGTCATTTTTTTCAAAAGCTTGCACAGAAAGGCTTACCAAAACAAAGACAAAAAACGGGGTTGTCCTTTTTCACATTTTCTGGGGTGGTACATGCATCATGCGATTACATGCGATACATCCTATTATAGAACAAAAACATGGAAAAAGTCAGATTTTCTTGATCACCTATAATATGTTTCTCTAATGGAAATGCCTTTAACATTCTTTCAACTCCACTTTCTTTGCTTAAATTAATTTCTCGCTTAAGCAAGACTATTCCTAGCCATAAAAATTTAAAATAAATAAATATTATAAATGACAATTGTCAAACCGTTTCCATAATTTGACAAAATTACATCCATCCATCAATTTTACACCACTAAACCTGGTACCATGGTTGTATCTCAGCCAAATATTGTATACTAGCAAACCATACATCAATGGAAAGCCTATTTATTCAATCAGAAATTATTATTATTTAAATATATATTTAAGGTAGGAAATTTACAAAGCTTTCAGATTATGCATAAATCTCAATTGTTTAGAAAAATGGACACTTATGATGGTTTTTGTGTTCCAGGGTCACATATAGCGTATAATATATAATAATAATCCCTCCAGCATGTTCTGTTTCTGCCCCGGGGTCTCTTCCCAGTTGGACCAAGCAATAAAAGGTATCTGGGAGGCATCCTTACCAGATAGCCGAACACAACTGGCTTCTTTGCAGTGCAGAGGAACAGAGGCTTTGCTCAGAGTCTCTCCCAGATGTCCATGCCCAGTGCAATGACCACATTACTGCTGCTCCACTGCCTTCCCTCACTGGTTAACAATGTCCTGAGGTACTTAAACTCCGCTACCTGGAGAGGAAACTTAGTCCCTAGCCAGAATGGGTAATCCACAATTTTCCAACTGAGAATCATGGTCTCAGATTTGATTGTGCTGACCCTCATTCTTGCCGCAAACCAGCCAAGTAATCATAAATATATATGTAATACATTTGCCATGAATTATCATATTGTAAGATGACAAATCAGTGTGTGAGCTAAGGATAAAGCAAAAAAAATGACATATTTCACGAGTTCAAACTTGCCAGTAACAAAATAATAATAAGCGAGGAGAGTTTGACATGCTGTCCGAGGAGAAGACTCAGGGTTCGGCGGGCTGCCGAGCCCTAGGGTTAACAACCCTAGCGGGTTCAGAGAGGAGAGGTACAGACGGCCCCATCTGAACCCTGCGTGCTCCCCCCGGAGAAACAATTGAAAGAAGGAGCAGGGGCGGAGGAGGGATGCTTAGATCGAGATACTGAGAGAAGGGGTTTTGGCTATTTATAGGAAGTGTCGTGAGATCTGATAGGGAGATTGGATGATTAGATGATGAGCGGGCTATTGTTACCTGCGTGTGCTCCTCCCGAAATTTGTATAAATATTTGAAGAAATATTTTAAATATTTTGTACAACTAGCATAATCTCTCTTCCTCCTTTAAATGGATATTTTGCTTCAAAAATGAAAATGCTGTTATCATTTACTTACCCTCATTGAATTCCTTGCACAACTTTATTTCTTATGCAGAACGCAAAAGAAGATATTTTAAAGATATCCTAGCTAACCATACCAAACAGTTTCGTTTATCATTGATGTCAAAATATCTTCTATATGCTACGGAATAAAATATCAATCATACAGGTTAGAATGACACGAGGGTGCGAATGAAGACGATCTTTTTTATTTTAATGAAGTATTCTTTTAATATTAAGTATCGCTGAAGATCCCATGGACTGACATGTCTTAATACTGTATATTATCATTCCATGCAAGACACGGCCAGTTCAAAATCTCTTTACATACATGCTATTTCACTGTCCATAAAACTTTTATGGTGATTTGGTTCTCTCCAGTTGACCATGGCAAGAAGAAAAAAATAAGCAAATGAGTGAGTGAGAGGTAGAAAAAAGGGAACAGAAAGCCAAAATCCACTTTATCCTTTGACTGTCACTGCCAGTAAAAGTCATGGTGGCCTCTGAGCTTTCTGTAAGCTGGTTAAAGACTAGCAATACTTGAGGCAATAGACTTTGAGTCACTGTATTATGTAGCTGCAAGATTGTATTTGTCTTTGCATGTCTTAGTATGCGTGTTTGTAGTGTAATGTTGTTCTCCACTAACTAAAGTGATTTGTTATTCAGAAATAGTTTGGGTATTTAGGTCTTAATGTGGTGACTGGTCAAAAAAATGTTAATGCCTGTGAGAAATTCAAAATGATGGGAATTGAAGACTTTTTTCTTACAAATGGACCAGGTGAGTTGTCTTAATACCAATGCTAAATACAAGATTACAAGATTACTTTGAAGTTGACAAAACCAGTCCAATCAAGCTTGGTTGTTACCATTTTTACCATTTCTCTGTCAACTCAGTGTTTGATCCTGATTTAATAAATAACTATGGAGCATGTGCTCATGACATTTGCTGAATATGTGCTCACTTTCAGGCCATTCAAGATGTAGATGAGTTTTTTCATTTGAAAATATCTGGAGAATTTTAGCATTACAGTTCATCATTTGGTCACCAACAAATCCTCTGCAGTGAATGGGTGAATAAGCATTTAAAAAGCTGATAAAGACATTACAATAATCCACAAATAATCCCTACGACTTCAGTCCATTAATTAATGTCTAGTGAAGTAAGTAGCTGAGTGTTTGTAAGAAACACTTTCATCATTAAAGGCATTTAAACCAACAAAATAATGAATAAAATAAAATACAAAAAAATGAATAAAAAATGAAAAAAAAAAAGCTAAATACTGATGGACTGTTTTCACTTGTAGACTGTGGTTGATCTATGTACATTTCTCTCCTGATTCAGGTAAGATATTACATGTATAGAGGACTTATTTGCCATTAAAAATGAGGGATTTCTTTATTACAAACATGCTGCTTTTTGCTTTAGAAGATGTTTGCTTCAGAACTGATGGTCTGCAGTTGTGTTATGGATTATAGTGATGTTTGAATTCTGGTGGCACCCATTCATTGCAGAGGATCCATTGGTGAGCAGGTAATATAATGTGTGATGTTTTACATAGTTTGAGAGTCACACCTGTTATTAAAATGATTTTCAATTCCAAACACTGTCTATGTGAATTTTGCTTAAAGCAAACAGGACAATATCAGTAAGTAACTGGTAACAAAGTCATCCAAAAGATGACTGTACTTACCATGATCTTGTCAGGAGCAGTTGGATCTGTGGGTCTGTCTGAGGCTGTGATGATGGTCTCTGCTTTTTCTGGTTTTCTACCCAACATGAGGCAAGCAGTGCACCCATAATGGATGATCGTGATTCCAGATACTAGCAAAGAATAAAAGCACTCAGGTATAATCATCTAGGTATTGTAGATGTGTGAGGTGAATAATTTACAAGGCCATAAAAGTCCTATTGGGGACTGCAACTTTATTTTTCTATTTTTAATATGCGCTAGAAGATGCAGTCCTGTTCCAAAGAGAGAAGAGGCTTTTAAAGGAGTGTTTGGGACATGGTAGGGTGGGTGGGGAGACAGGAAAAGCAGACACACAGATTTGAGAGAGAAGAACAGCGAGAGACGAGAAAAGAGTGAGACATTAATGGCTCTGTGAGTCACTACGTCTTGCTTTTAGGAAGCCATGAATTAAAGATGGAGAAAAGAGGAAAAGAGGAAAGAAAAAAAATCATGATATGATTCTAGTTCCACTGCTGATTTACGATGGACACTTCATCCATGACCTGTTCATTCTGTCCACCTTTGAATCCTAATGGCAAAGGAAAAAAAGAATTAAAATCATTTGTAAGCGTTTTATTTGTATTTTCTTTTTTCTTTTAAATTTAATTCACAATACAGTCAGTTATGTCCTTTTCTCGTGTTTATTAATCTTATAACTTTCTTTATTTTAATTGGAAATGCGAGTAATTATAGTGCTTAATATATAGTATTAGTTAGAGGCAATATTTCCCATTTCCAATTTTTAAGTTTTGGTTTTTAATTTAATATTTAAATTAAATTTGATTTCATTTAAATAAAATAATATTCAAATTATTAAAATTATTATTTTCACTTTTTCATAATGCAAGTTAATGGGAACCAAGTGGTTACCATCTTATTTACAGGTTTGGAATGACATAAAGGTGATGTAAATGATGAGTAAAAAATGTGAACTATCTGTTTTGACAAAAACAGCAGTGTTAAACTATTTAACTGAACAAACAAAAAACACATTTGCTCTTTTTGGTGGTAAAAGGCATTAGGTCTATAGCCAAAAAGAACTAAACTAAACTAAACATTTCCAGGCACCACAACATTACTTGTCTAATTAAAGGCAAAGAGCTGAAAATATAAGCATCATAAAAGCAAAAAAGATAAAAGGTATCAATGGTACCCCAAGGTTTCAGTCAGTTTGCATTAACAGACACATAAATATTCCTTCAAAACCAGGGAAAGCTTCATAGACACTGTTTTGACCACAAATCAATGTTTAGCACCATGGACAGCGGCAGTGCCGTGGCCATAAAAGGGTGTAATTCTCACAAAGTATAGACAAAACATCGACCATCTTGCACGCATACAGACATGATTCCTTAGCATTTTCTCTCATATTGTCCCATTTTGAAACCATAGACAGGAATGTTTCTGCTGTTTTAATTGCTATATCTAACAAAATCTGTCTAAATAAATGTGCTATGTTAGAACCACACATTACTAAGTTTGCTTAAATAGTTGAACTGATTTGTGTAACTGAAATGTAAATACTTGTGTGTGGGGAAAAGACAAAAGCCTTTGATTGAACTAACAATTATGTGAAGACGGATACAGGGCTCCAAATTGCTGCACCTGCTCCCTCTAGCGTACACACACTCAGAGAAAGAGAGAGAGGGAGGGAGGGAGGGAGGGAGGGAGGGGAGGTGGGGGCTACCAATTAAAGACAAACTGTTCCCCTACTGCACACAAAATGAGTTAGAAACACAATTACACTTCTTAACCTTGTGCCCAAACTATACACAAGTCAGTAACATCTTTTTCCAACAACAAATTTCAATGAAATTCTAAAAACAAACCAACACTTGTGAATATTGACAAGATAAGCAAAGCCAAATGACATACTATAAATAAATACCTTTGTATTATGTTATAGTCGTTAATGTTTGCCAATCCTGTTATTACACTAATTAAAGGAATATTGGAATGGAAATTTGCTGAAAATGTAAGGGGGACTTGTAGCCACAAGCAATGGTTTTAAGTTATAATTGTTATAATGCTGTTTTTTGTTTGTTTTTTATTACAAAACACATACTTATTGCTTCACAAAATGCTGATGGACTGGAGTATAGTGGATTATCGCTTTTAACAGCTGTGTGAACTCTCAATCTGACGGCACCCATGCACTGCAGATGATCCATAATGTATGTGAGCAAGTGATGTATATAAAGGTCATTTTTACAAATCTGTTCCAATTAAAAATTAATCTTGGATTGCCTAATAGGGACACATTTTCCAGCAAGTTTTTTTGTGTGTGTGAAATATTCTTTTTTTTTTTATCTGAAAAATACACTAACTGAGAACATTATTCATAAAATGAAATATCCACACACACACACACACACACACACACACAAAACAATCTGTTTAATGCAGATAGGTCTTACATTTCACAAGATGATTTATCAAATTATTTATTTTTATGTGAAAATGTACATTGCTATTAGCACTGTGGTTGATAAAATAAACATTATAATATTCTTTGCATATATGCATCCTGTTATTATCCAAAGATTTAATTGTAAGGTCAGATCTCTCTCTGTCTGTTTTTATTTCTGTGTGTAAGTATTTGTACATGGATGGTTTTACAGTCTCTTTGCTTGTGCACATGTATTGAAACATCAAAATGTTTCCCTCCCATTATCTTCACTGCACACATACACAGATCAACGCAGCTGTTTGATGGGAAAACAATAACAGCTGCTGAGCCATATGCATCCCTCTGGCCTGTACATTTGTGTTTAAGGTTTAAATGTTAAATATGGATTTACACAAATAAAAGACCTCCATCTTTTAACTCCTGTGATGTCTTTGTGTTTGCTCTGTAGTGAGATTTAAACTACATTTTCCAAAACACTCTGTTTGATGATGTCAAAGGCAAGGCTTTTATAACGGGAAGCTAAATTTAATAAATATTCTTGAGGCTTTTCCAGCGGCACTTTCTTAGTCACCTGCTGTAACCTGGAACTCTTTATCGCTCTGCTTTTAAAACTTGACAAAAAAAAATTGTAGTCTATCTCTTCGATGTGCAATTAAGAGAAGATAACCCTCCTTAGACGTCACATTTCTGTCTGATTTTCTGTGATGCCTAGTGTAATATGACAATGTGTTGTAAGAGTTTTATTGTGATAAAGCCACAAAGGGAAAATAATGTATTTTTAAAGAAATAGTAAGTAATGACTATGTATGTGTTAGAGTGATAAATATAACTCTAATCTATGAGTATGTATAACAGTCTTTAAATGAAAAAAACTTCACAAACAGCTGTAATTCAGTACTTTAGATTTGAAAATTATAAAGTAAATAACTGTAAAATTAAAATTTTCATACTCAGCCTGTATGACTTATTTTCATCTGTGGAATGCCTAAAAAAATGGTTCACTTTAAAAATTGATATTTTTTGACCATACAATCAAAGGTAAACAATGTTTGTTTTTCATACAGAAATTCATACAGGTGTGGATCAACATGAGGGTGAATAAATGATCACAGATGTTTTTGTGTTGATTATTCCTCTACCAATTATTCTGTCAGCATTACACTGTTCCAAAACTAGGCTATTTGTTGTTGTTTTTCTGTGAGACAGAGAAATTGAAATATTGACGAATATACTGGCGAATTAACAATAAATGGTGAGTGCAAAGAACAGTAGGCTACATTGGCTAAAACTGAAATTTCTTTTCACTGAAAAGTTTGGTGCATTGACGAGAAATAACGGTGATTCCTGAATTAACCAGCTGAAGGAACAGTTCATTTGAGCCGGATCGTATAGGTAATGAATCGATTGAGACATATTTCACAAAACTCTCAATTATTTGTACATGAATTATGTACAAATCATGTATAAATCATGTACATGGAACTGTTCATCACACAAAGCTATGGCTTACCTACTTTTGCATTTGAAACATTCATTTGCAGTAACGTTACGCGTTGAAATAAACAGAGAGGGCATTTTTCAAAATGTCTTCTTTGGGGTTCTGCAGACAATCTAGCTGGACGTAAGACGTCAAGTTGAGAAAATCATAACAGAACTGTCATATTTGCAAGAATTATCTCTTTAAATTGCTGTATAAAAGACACTGTAATTGTGCGGCTCATTAATGACACTTGCTCGAAGACGCGCGTGGGGAAGGATGCACGCGCCCAGGGGGAGGGACGAAATCAAATCCACCTCACGCGCTTCTTCTGTTCGCGGAAAGCACAACTCCAGTCACACAACCGGGGTCAACAAACATCCTTTCTACAGTTTGTTCCTTTTCGACTCTTTTGCAAATTTGTTACTTTCTTTTGGAAAGGGAGACTGACTCCCTACCTGCGACGCTCGATGAATTCTGCGGGGAGAGTCACTTTGTTTTTTCTTTTAATTGTCCTGATAACGCAAGGTAAGTTCAACCGCATTCAATATATTAATAGATTTTAGAAACACAAAAACTTTGAAAATCATTGCTTGTTTTGTATTTCTTGTGCCCACTGACCTCAATAGTAGCCTACTGAGATCAAGTGGGGGGGGGGGGAGTATTAGCTTATACTGTGTCAGTCGTCAACTAATAAACAATCATGCTCTAGCCTATACTCTCCTACCAAGTTTTTTTAAGGTTAAAGTTTTCTAATTTCTAATGTAATATTTACGAATAGTTCGCATGAACATCCTGTCACCATTCACTCTGATATTTTTCTAAACCTGTACGACATAGCCTACTTTCATTTGTGGAAAACAAAACGATGTATTAGACAGAATGACAGCCCCAGTCACTATGTGCAAAAAAGATGCAACTAAAGTGAATGGCAATCGATCGCTGTCTGTCACGAATAGTCTGCCCCTATTTGGTGTTCCACGTAAGAAACTAAGTGAGAAAGGGTTTGAACAAAATGGTGATAGCTAATTCATGACATAATTTGTGACAGTCTTGGTTTGTGCGTTTAAATTAGTGGTTAGTGTGTTGGCGCGACCGTGACATTCACTTCGTATCTGTCTATAGGTGAGTTATTTTGTTTTGATAATAATCTTAATAACGATTTATGCTAAAGCGTTACGTTTTAATATAGTCAAATCCGTTCTTCATGCTGTTGGCGTGCGCGCGGAACGCAGAGTTTCGGGCGCATATTCGTCTCGCTTGGGAGTCACTAACTGCGGGGAATCCGAAGGCTATTTTAGACAACAGCGATAGCACAATTTTGTTTAATCACTTTAAAGCCTTTTAGGTGAGCCCAGTGGCATTGTTGTAATGAAATGCGTGTTAATCACTTCGTTTTCCACACTTCGTGTCAACACCCGCTTGTGCGTCAAAGCGTTGAAATATTCAGTCTTCTTGTCTCAGAGAAAGCTGATTACTAAAATTAGCAACAAGTCCACGTTTGGACGTGTTCACTAGTCAATGCTGTAAGTTCGTTGTCTTCTTGTTTGGTTTAGCTGGTACATCTAAATAAGAAACAAGAAGCTTCACTTTGTCACTGCCATGCAATGTGTCACAGAAGAGTGAGTCATACATTTTGGAGATAAACTTAGAAGCAGGCAAACACTCAAAGGAAACGCACCGTTTTCATCCTGTTGAGTTTTTACATTGCTAAATTCTTTATGCTGTTCTGAGCTTGGAAACGAGGAGCTGTCTGAGGATGAACTTGTGTTCAACTCCAGGTGTATGTCATTCTCGCTGCAAGCAGTCTCTCCATGCTGGACTCATCACAAGGCCACTCACTGTATGAAGTGAGGAGCAGGGAAGAGAGGGACACAGAGAGAGTGTCTAGGAAAGGTTTCTTAGAAGATATGCACAAATATAAAGTTTTAGTAATCACTATAGGTAGGTTTACTGCAGTGGAATCATTGTTAAATTATCTATTGATTGTCATCAGTGAGGTTGGAGAGCTAATTTTTGTTTTCATTATTTATTTGTCTATTTTTTACCACCTGCTGCAGAGACACAAAATCAATATAATTTGATGATGAGAAATATAATTCCTTTGATGAAGCAGTGTGAATCTTGAGACATACAGTTCACAAAGTAAGTGGTAGTTTTACAAAGTAAGCAATGGATTCTATTGGTAAGTACAAATAAGAATGTCTTTAGTTTTGAGCTTGTGAAATAATGCACATGACTGAGCATTGGAAACATTTCAATCACACACACACAATGAATTTAATAATTAGGCATACTCACGCAAATCTTTTTTTAATTGCATACGTTTTATTTTAAATGCAGTCGAGTTGAATGGAAATTCAACTGTTATGATTTACTGGATAAGGGTTAAGGATTTTTAAAGAATATCTTTTATTCACCATTTTTATGTTAAAAGTTTGTTTTCTAATTTACCTTTTTTTCCAAATTAAAATGATTGAATATGCTCAAATAACTTGTATCTAGATTTTGCAAGACAGTGGGAACAGGTAGTTTATTCTAGGGTTCAAGGTGGTACTCCTGGAATATTTATTTTAACCTCTTTTGTGATCGATATTAATGTTGTCATGAACAAAATCACTAACTATAAAATATAATAAACAAATAAAATAATATATTTTTTGCACTTTATTTACATGTTCTGACCAGGTGTTGCAATACATAATATGTGTGTAAATCCATACAGTAGGCTTTACACAGATCTCTGGAGAGGAACATCCTCTGGGGAGGATTGCTCTTTTATCCACCCCAGCGCTCTTTTTCTATAGCTTCACATCTGTGTTTTGGTGCTGAGGAGAGAAATCAATGAAGTTCCAGCAGGGAGAACGGTTATGGGAGGTAAACCCCTCTGCTCCAAAAGAGAAAAAGAAAGAAAGCTAGAGAAAGTAAACAACAGAAAGGCGAAAATGAATCTCTTCACCTCAAGAATGAGTGTAAAGACATTTTGAATTGTTTCCAGTTCTTTTTCTTTCCTGTTTCATCCAAGCTTTGCCACCTCTATTTCTTCTGCCTTCCTGAGGCTGGTTTATATAGAACATGTCAAAGGTCTCAGAGCCCCAGGACCCCGCAGTTGCACAATTTGATATGTTTCCATATGATATGAGGTAATGCTCCAATTCATATGTAGGGTGAAGTGAGAGAAGAAATTATGATTGCCTTAAGTTCGCCTCGAGACTATCAGAGAAGCTTACCTCTTAAAGAATGGATGACTGTGCTGAAAATATGAAGATTTCCAGGTGGCTTAATGTCATTCTTCCTGCATTCAGTATTAGTCACAAACTCACATAGACACACATAGTCACCCATACTCTTTGTTCCCGATAGCGTGCACACACCACATGCACAGACAGTGACACATGTCCTGACAGAACCTCTCACACACACACACACACACACAGAAGTTTGCTATGGGGAACAAGCGTGTGTGTGTGCTGCTGCAGGCTCAAGTCTCTGGGCGACAAGAACAGCTCACCTGTCTGATTCTATCTGTAATACTTTTCCTCCACTGACAGAGAAACACACTTAGTGTCCCACTCACTTTGAGAGGAAGAGCTCTCTCTCTCATTATTTCTAAATGAGGGCATACTCAGCAGCAGCTCATGAGTGACTTTACACATGACTTATATTATCTCAGATGACTCTTTAGTCTTTTCAACTCGGATCTCCAGAAAACCAGTTTCTGGAAACGTTAACGTATCTTGGATAATATATTATTATACTTAACAATATGTGGTACAACTTAGCAAAGTCGAGTAGTATTGTCAAAATGTAAATAGATTTTTTAATAAAATTTCAAGATGGCTATCTTGGCTTTAAAAGAGTCAAATAAACTAGAATTATAGTAACAATTAATTATGGATAATTACATGCAAGTAACCCTAAGCCAAACCCTGATCCTGACCCTAATTATATATTAAGTACATGTAGTTAATTAATATTGCTCATTACTAAAATGTGTAAGTACACTAGACACCATAAATGAAGTGTAACCAAATCCAGACTATTTTTGTCACTTAAATGTAAAATAAAGATGGTATTGAAACACTCAGAAGATATGGAAAGATTACAAACCGAATGACCTGTAATTGTAATGACCAAATAAAAAGAGAAAAATATTTGAAACATCACAATCCCACCCTTGGTTAGTTTCACTAGTAAAATCATTGTTCACATCCAATCCCTAGGTACTAGTGCCTTTAACAAAATCCTTTTATATGCCTTATTGGAGTTTTATCATACCCTGTGCTTATGAATACAAATGTACAAATAAAAGATAATGTCACAGTGTGTAAAATGTCTGTTAGAGGAAAAGAAAGTGCAGCACATACACAGTCTATTCTTTTTCTAAAAAAACAATTTCAGTAAAGAGGGGAAAAATTCACAGTGAGTCATACCTTTTTTGGATGTAATTGCAATTTTAATGGGCTTCAGCGCTGAATCCAGTGGACCAAATCAAATGTGTTGCGTTTAACTGTTAAGAACTGTAATTTTAACGTAAGTACCGCTGCTATTTTTGACCAGCCTACATCCTCATTGTGGCCACTGACAGCTCTCTTGCAATTATGATAATGTCTTCATTCTTACATGTTCGTGCAAATTGGGCTCTGAAATGAATAAATACAATGCAATTGACACATTTTGTGAGTAGTATCTTTGACATAAAATATGTCTGTTTTGTTTTTGACTGAGAGTGTTAATAAAACTATATTAACAATTGGCAAATATTTTCCTGCTTTGCAAGTTTTAATAAGAATCAAAGGAAACCTCCAAACTCACTGGACAATAATGTATAGTTAAAACATTCCTTAAAGAAAATGTGCACCTAATACTCACTATGTTTTTATGATCACACAATGGAAGTCAATGGCAGTAAACGTTGTTATCAATATTTTTCAAAATATCTTTTATTTTGTGTTCTTCAAAACAACATTTTGGTAAGTAAAATATCCTTTTAAGTTTCCCACCAGGGTCTGTTTAAAAGTTCAACTTTAAGAGACTTTATGGTCCGTGTGGACATGGATCTACTTTAATTTAAAAGGGTTATCTTAAGCTTGATGGGGTTCAGAAAAACTAACTCTAAACTTCAACTCTCCACTTTGTATCTTATATTTGAATGAGGGTTAAGTCTGTTTAATTAATGGAAGCAGGGCCTTGCTATCCTTGGCTAACCCCATTAACAGAAGGGGCCATTGGAGAGTTAACTAGTTGAAGTAATTAGAAGAGGAAAGTAAGAGCCATACATGCATGAGACAGCAGCTCTGAACTCTCAGTGTATGAATGTGTCTGGGTGTTTAAAATTATGGCAAAGGATTTTTTTGTAAGACTAACTGCGTTCAGTCCAGTTCTATTTTTGCTAGATGTTTACAGGGGTCATAACGGCAAAGGATTGTTTACAAAATGCAGCTGAAGTCAATATATGGAGCAGTTATATCACTTATATACTGTCTCCACTCATCTTGTGTTTTTCACATGACAGCTACGGTATAGCATAAAACGTAAAATTCTTAACTTAAAGGGTTAATTCACACAAAAATGAGAAGAATGGTAAATTATGTTATTTCTGTATTTCAAAAAAGTAGCTTCCTAGTGTTGCAAAAGTGAAGTTGAGCCACTGATGTCACATATTTTACCAATGTTTTACTTCTGGGATCATTTCAGTTGTATTGCTGTCTATGAAGGGTCAGATATAAATTTGATATCCCGTTTCAAGTAAAATTTTGACCCTAACCTGTTCTTGACTTCTCCCGTGTTCTTTAGCATTCCTTCAGACTTGTCTAACTCCATCAGAGTGCATTATTTTAAAGTGGTTCCATTTTCCACTTGAACACACCTCGTCTCTTTGGTGGTAGCTGATGATGACCTCTAACCTTGAAAGCTATGTTTAGTGCACTTAGAGTGTCTGCTAGGACATTGGCTCTGACCCTAAGGAAGGTGCTAAAAGCAGCCCAGTGCACACTTAGATATTTACAAAAACACACATTCAAAAAGCAAGAAACATAGCCACAAAAAACCCACACAATTTTGCTTTATTAATTTTAAGATTCTGACAGAAGCCAATAGCTGTTGCTGGATGAGTGGCAGCTCTTTCAATGGATAGTGCACTGGATATCCCTCAACTACTGGTGCTGATGAATAGCACTCCTTATACAGAATGCTATATTACACTCGTTCTCTGTAGTTCCTATTTTGCCACCCTATGTATTATGAATGAAGTCTATAGCTGGGTCCCACCCAGTGCACTGCATACTAAAGTACCTTTCTATTTCTGTGTGCGTGTGTGTGTGTGTGTGTGTGTGTGTGTTTATCTCTGTTTGTGCAGATTGTTTCTCATCTAAAGGAGAAGATAGGCTGTTTCGTCGTTTATTCAGGAGGTATAATCAGTTCATTCGGCCAGTGGAAAATGTGTCTGACCCTGTCACTGTGGAGTTTGAGGTCTCCATCTCACAGCTGGTTAAAGTGGTAAGAAAACCAGTGTAACCACTGACTCAAAATACTTAACCTTCTTCTTGTCCAAAACAATTGGGTGTGAGATGAGATTTAAGCCAGTAAAACGGTTTCTTGACCTGAATTGCTATTAGTGTTGCAAGGTTCACAATATATTACATTATTAACCAATAGTAGTGTTTAATATTGTTTAATATAAAGTTTAGCTTTAGATTGACTATGACTTCCTTTTTTTTTTTATATTTATAATATTGTCCACATTTTATTTCCTAATTTTACATTTAGATTTCATGTTTCATAATCTAAAATTTATTTAAATCTTTAAAAACTTTAAATTTGATAACAATGTTAAAACCCTTGTGCCTTCCACGGTCATTTCTGACTGGAATTTTTTTTTTTTAAATATTTGTAAAAAATCAGAGCTTCATCGGAATGATATGTAATATGTGGACGTTTATGGCACTTGGAATGTGAACACAGGAAAAA
>JAUCMS010007093.1:0-22810 GCA_032357445.1 Enteromius radiatus
GTCAGACATGTTTCTAAAAACTCTTAAATGTCCTAAATTAGCAAAGGTCTAGTCCTGGCTTAATCTAATTCCTGTACCATGGTGTTTTTGTCAAAACTGTTTGATTGACATCATTAATCCCAGAGGCAAAGTTGTTCAGAATGAGGATATGGAGATATTATGAAGATTATATGAAGATATGGTCTATAAGTGAATGTATGAGGGATTTAAGGTCATTTAATATGGAAATATTGTGTTTTTGAGGCCTTTTTTAATGGTTATAGTGCTACTTATAGTCTGAGCTCTATGAAACTTTGCAGGCTTGCTAAGACTCATCTGTCACATCTTTTAACCACGTTTCATAAAGATTTGTGTTTTTGTTTAGATTTTACCAAAGTACAAAATTCAATATTGTTTTGATAATTATTGATCTAGAAAGTACAGAGAATTGTTCTGTCTTGATTTGATCCAGATTGAGCGACAAACCTGAGACTAGTTTGAAAAAGTATGTTTTTAACATAGATTTAATGTTTCTGTGAATATATGAACGTTCTAAAATTTAAGGTCATTTTCTATATACATAATGTGTTTTTGAGGCACTTTTAACTGTTATAGTGCCACCTATCATCCGATCTTCATGATACTTTGGATAAGTAAGTCATGTGACACATTTTCACAAAGTTTCATAGAGTTTTGAGTTTTAGTTTACGTTTTATAGACCTTTGGGTTCATGCGGCCACGCCCCATTTTTTCATGAGCCAATTATAGCTAACCAAAGAACAAAATTCAAACTTTTTGATAATTATTGATCTAGAGATTCCACAGATTGTTACTGCAGTGGTTTGATCGAGTGAAAAACCAGAGACTAGTTAGCAAAAGTATTTTTTTTTACATATTTGAGAATAATTAATAAATTATTTGATTGACAGCAATGGTTCTTGAGGCAAAGTTGCTCATTATGAGGTGATCTATCAAATGATATGCATATTGTGTGGATGTGTGAAACACCACACGATTACTGAGCCCAAAAACTCATCAGTGCCAACTAGTGGCTTATTTCTTTGTTCGTAGTACAACTTAAAAGACTAAGATATCCAGAAAATGGACCTCAATACTAAACACACTAACCTCAAGAACAGTGACCAAATGTTAAGAAGATAAGCTCTTCACAGCACAACAAATAACAAACAATAATGATAAAATAACAAAAAAAAGGTTTTAATGAAATTAGCAAAGCAATAATCCTATAACAGTCACTGCATATTTTATTCATGCTGCAATGCATGCTAGGAAATCACAAAGCCTTAACATTTCAACAACATGAAAAGTATTGCTCAGACAACTGTGTTTGACTACCTTGGACAACATTTGGGGTAATTTTGTTCATCTGACAAAGGGTTTTTATGTAGTTTAAAGAACGATATATATATATATATATATATATATATATATATATATATTGTATTTGAGACTCAAAAGGTTTTATAAACTGAAAAATGTGCAGTTCCATTTCTTACAGCATACGTTTTATTTGAATTAATAATTTTTTTTAACGTTTTTTGTGTGTAAGTTCAGCACAACTGCAACATACTGTAGTTTTAAAGCTTTTTCCGCTAATAGCAAATACATTTTAAAAGTATGTTCTCTCATGGAATATGTGGAGGCAGTTTGTAAATAGAAGTAATAAAGCAGCATAGTCATTTTTTTATTTGAAAATAAAACAAACCAGTTTATAACAAAATGGACAGAATTTTAGTCGTTACAGGCAAGCTTTTGGACATGCGTCGTCAAAATGAGAACTGTTCAGATGGCTGAGCAGTATCCCATAGCTGCTGTCATTGTTGAGGAAAAGTGTCATTTTCCCAGCATGGAGCTCTGTCTCACTCCAGTGAATCCAGCAGGCTGCTGATGTTTAGTTTCTCGTTCATCTTGCTTCTCTAGATCAGCCCTCCATCAGTAAGTCAGCAGGGCCTGCCCTGTGCTCACCTCCTTTGTTTTCTTTCTTTGACACTCCAGACAGTCTGATGAACACTCTTTTCCTCACTCCAGGCACAGTGAAGTGCAGTGCTAACATGGAGTATCTAACCTGACAACATTTCCTTTGCGCCTTAGAAATAAGAGACTTATCGAGAGAAAATAGATGTTGACTGATCTATCCTGACTGTATAAACCCTAGAAAAGAAAAGCATGGAAAATAGGATGCTTTGAAGGAATGGTTTTGCTTAATCTATTTAACCTAAAAAAAAAAAAGTCTGAAGCCAAGAAGAAATTTCTTAAAGAAATTAATACTTTTATTCAGCAAGGATGAATTAAATTGATTTAGCAAAAAATGTGCAAAAAGTGGCACAGTTTCAACAAAAATATTAAGCAATAAAAACTGTTTAATTAATAAGATTTTATATATATATATATATATATATATATATACAGTACCGAATCTGGATCACATTGTAAATGTCAATAGAATAATGTGGCTAAGACTGGAGTAATTGTTGCTGAATCACAGGAATTCATTTAAAAATATTAAGATAGAAATTTTTAACTATAATTATATTACAGTGGTAACAATAACAACATAACTAGTTTAGTTTGCAGTCTTGGTCAACATAAAACCTAAAACTTACTTAGGAAACCTAATGGACATGCAAGCTTTTTTCCCCCTGATTTACTCCTGAGGTAAAAGACCCTGGTAATCTCATAATATCTTCTAATATAATTCAACTCGTTTCATTCTTTTCATGCTCAAAGTATTAGAGCTGTGTAATATCTCTGTTGTTTTTACTGTATGTCAATATTTGTCTTAGTACCGTAGTGTCTATTTTTACTTTGGGAAATATTTAAGACAAAGTTAATACTTAAAATTTAGAAACGCAAGCTTTGAAAGACCAATATTCCCCTGGGAATTTTTAAACTGTGGTAAGAAAAAAAAAAGCTGTGTACAAGAAATGGGAACACATCCTCTATTCATCACCCCATTCTGTGTCTGTACTCACTATCTGCCTTATAAAGGTGTGTGTGTGTGTGTGTGTGTAAGCTGAGTCACAGCTGTGCTAAACTGCCTGGATGGCTCAGATTGACTCTATGGGTAATTAACACACTCTAAAACCAACTGGGACTGTTAGCAAGGAATCAACTAGAGACAACTGCAAAGAAGAATGTTTATTATTTCTCCACATGAAGCTGAATATCAAAGCATGCATCCACAGTCTCTCTCAGCCTTCATTTGCCTTCCTTTTTATCCACGATAATGCATTCAGTGCGAGGTTTCCCTTAGAGGAGCGAGCAGTTTTGTTTTTTTCACTGTTAAACTGGGGTTTTCTTCTCTTTTATTTGCCTTGGTGGTGCCTTCTTCCCCAGGCCTAATGATGAAAGAATTGAATGGCAGCTGTAATGTGTTTTTCCCTCGTTCATTATTAGTGAGCCTAATAGACCGGCCATTATTCTTTCAGTGTACATGATTATGTAATTGAATTCCCTGGATCAGCATGCTGGTCATCTATAACTTTAAGGGTGCTCTTCAGTTTTTATGTAGCTCTATGATAAATTATCTGCTCACGCAGCAGTGGCATAGACTGATGTGCCTTTCAGTGAGCTGCTTTTTAGCAGTGACCCACAAGAAAGAACTCGGTGTGCACTTTTTCTTTTAAAATTGTTGTTTTGAAATGTATTTTTAAACCAGCCTTGACAAAAACAAGTGATTGAACTTAAATAGATCTTATCATATCAAAGAAATTCAGTGAAATCTTGTACATTTGTACACATGTTTTAAAGGAATAGTTTACCCAAACAATTTTAATTCTGTAATTAATTACTCACCTTCGTGACATTCCCAACCTGTAAGACTTTTGGTCATCTTCAGAACACAAATTAAGATATTTTTGATGTGTCGTAATACTGAATATTTTGCACACAAAAAGTATTGTAGCTTTGTAAAATTACTGTTGAACCTCTGATGTCACATGGACTATTTTACCAATGTCCTTGCTACATTTATGGACCTTGATCGTGGTATTAGATCTCGTATTTTATAAAATATCTTAGTTTGTGTTTATGAAGATGAAAGAAGGTCTTATGGGTTTGGTATGTCATGAGGATGAGTAATTAATAACAGAATTTTAAGTTTTGGGTGAACTATCCCTTTAAAGCAATAGATGAGTTGATGCTAATTAGAATGCATTAGGTTTGTGTTTACTCAGCAAAAGTAAAAAGTAAAGATATAATGACTTTTCTTATGTGTTGTTTAAATTATCCAAATGGACTGCATTTTAGCTCAGACCCTGCATGAATAATTAAAATGCAACCTGGATGATTTCCATCTCGTACTGGGATCTGTGCGATGGCAGAAGTTGGCAGCCTTGTCAGTCAGTACACTGAGGGTTTATGGTTCTCGGAGCAGCAGTCATTAGACACGTACACATGATTAATGTGAGGCGTGACTCGGCTGCTTCTGCTGGCTGCTGATATTGACGGGCCTCTGACACCAATTACAGCTGAATAATTAGTTGATTGACTTGCTGTTTGGGAACTCTGTTGCACATAGTTCAACCGGTTCACTTCACTTGAGGCCTGAACACAAGATGGTGTTTTTGGACTAACTAATCCAGCTTTGCTGAGATTTTACTGGTTTGATGAATTTAGACCAACTGAAAAAAAGTTAATATTCATAAACCACTCTTAAACCAAGAGTAATTATATTAATGCTTGTAATAAAGTACTACTAGCAGCCTGATTTATGTACATTTTTAAAAATGTAATATCTTTGTAGAATATTTTAAAAGCGAAAAAGTGTCTTGATATTACACTAAAAACAAACATTGACCTAACTTAAAATCTTAACTTATGATAGTTTTTACTGGGCAGATTGATCTGGTTTGCTAAATATAGACAAACTGGGAGAGCAACTGTTATTAAGCTAATTATTATAAACCACTCTTAAACCAGTCTAAGATTATAAATATGATAAACCACTTTTAAATCAGTCTAGGATCCTGAATATGATATGAACATTCATAATAAATACTACCAGCATTCTGCCTTGTGTAAATGTACTGAATGAAATATATATATATATATATATATATATATACACACACAAAATACTTTTAATAGAAATAAATAATAGTAATAATATTCATAGTAGACTAAAAATAAACATCTTAAACCATCAATAGATGGTTTTCCTGGTCTGACCGTTCTGGTTTACTGATTTTAGACCAACAGGATGACCAGCAAAATTAATATTAAGAATATAGTATTAATATATAGCCTAGTAAATTGATTGAACAAAAATATGTTTATACAATACTTTAATAGCAATAAATGATATAAAAATACATTTATTACACCACACAATAAACAACAATTTCTATTATTATAACAACAAAATCTAAAATAACTGTAATAAAATAAAATATCTTATTGTAACCATTATTATAATATTATTAATATAAATAATTACAATAATATATGGCTGTTGATGATATTAATAATAATAATTATCTATTCACAAGCAAATAATTTATTGTTGTGTCCAGTGCTTGTATATTGTGTATGGTTTTTGATTATTTGAGTATAATAAATTTTCATAAAGTAGCCTGTTTTGTGTATTGACAACCTGCTTTGTATACATCTTTTAAAAATACATGTTGTGTAGTAAATGATAAAAACATATTTACAAATTAATACTTGCCACTGAACTATTCTTAAGTAAATAATTTGCTTATAGTAATAGTTTGTTGACACAATCCAGTAGTGCTTAGTGCTCAAGTAATATAAAGGATAGTCACTCATAGTGAGTGAGAGAGGGAAAGCTCAGTGTTCCAACTGACCTTCATCCACCTTGTTACCTTCATAATGAGCTGTAGGTGGTGTGCCCCGGTCAGAGAGCCGTCGGCCTGCAGACGGAGATGGGATCAGCACAGATGGGGAGGCTCCGCTAGGGGCGAGGAGGCCACCGTTACACAAGGAGGCCATTTACAGGGTCTTGGCTGCAGGGTTGATTCTAACAGACGGAGCTTAGTTCAACAGCAGTGAGTCACTGCATAAACTAGACAAGACTAAAGTTTGCGCTAGAGAGTTAGGAAAGGGAGGAAGTATGAGAAAGACATACGAGTTGGTGGAAGAAGAAAAAAAAGGGTAGGAGACAGAGATGCAATATTCAGCACCGCTGCACTGAACGGGACGTCACTTTCTATGACGCACGGACTCCAGAGATATGGAGGAGGACTAGAATCGCTCCACAGAGCCTGGCGCAAGTTCTCCGTATAATTACCACCCTGTCTAAGATGTATCCTGTAATTTGATTCGTGTCAAAAAACTGTCAGATATTTTTGCTGTCGTCAGTTTGAGTAGAATGAAAAAGGACATGACGATTTTGGGTCTTATTAGAATGAAAGGAAGGAAAGAAAAATGCCTTTCATATCTAATCCTTCCAGTCTCATGCCCTTGGAATTTGTCCTTTACGCATGACACACTCAGCAGGGTTGAGCTCTGCTCAGTTTAGGTGTTCTTTTGCTCAAACCTCTTACGGATCAGTTTGCCCATGTTAATTAAATGTGTGCCCACCTCTGCTGCCAAATTTAAAATGAGGGAAGATCAATAATTCAGCTTCAGTGGGAGTAGAAATGCTCCTCTTCTCTCTCTCCATCGCTTTAGAAAAGGTAAACATTTGTACATATTTGTTTAATGGTAGTGTTGTGTCTTGTGGATTGGCCTTTATAGCGTAAGGAGGTCTAGAATACCTATCTATAATAATAGTATTTTCATTCATCTAAATGAGAGTTCCTGTTCACACTTTATATTAGATGGTCTTAACTACTATGTACTTGCATCAAAAAATAAGTACAATGTACATATTGTGCCCATACTGTACTGTATTGAGGTGGGATGTGGGTAAGTTGTGGTAATATGGGTAGGTTTAAGGGTGGGTTACGGTGTAAGGGATGGGTCAGCAGTGTAATTTTAAATGTAAATACAGAAATTAAATGACTTTTTGCTGTTTGTATCATCTTTATATATAGTGAGGTTATAGGTTACATTGTTAAACCAGTCTGTGGTTACCAGTATCTTGTCTTTAGGAGTGAATCACTGAATCATTCATAAATTATTTTTTCAAAACCTTACAAACTGACAGGGTCTCTATGCATTGTCTCTCACTGCACATGTTTATGGAATATGGCAAAAATGCATTTGTTCAGAACATGGTGCAACGTCATCAGATAAAATATTTATCAACTCATAAATGTTAATAAATTAAGAATGTAGTGCTGCCAAGTGATTAATCGCTATTAATCGTATCCAAAATAAAAGTTTTTGTTTACATATGTGTGTGTGTACTGTATATATGTATTATGTACATATAAATACAAACATGTATGTAATAATTTCAGAAAAAATATGTTTGTATATTAAATATATTTATATATAATATAAATTATATGCATATAAATATAGACATAAAAATTATATATGCTTTGTGTGTTTTATATACATAATAAATATACACAGTATGCACACATAATATGTAAACAAAAACTTTAATTTTGGATGCGATTAATCAGCAATAGATAAATGTAATATAAAAGATCATAATTTTTATTAATGTGCACGTTTATTTAACACACCAATTTAAAGTGACTGAATTATTTTAAATGATGTGTGAAGGCACTAAACTAGTGATAAATGTCTATTCTGATGTTTACAATAAACATCATTTGGTGATATTTATTTCACTTAACTATAATCATGAAGGTTGCACTGTAACGGTTACATCTTATGCACTTTTACCACGGACAGCTGTGTAAAAACTTCACCAGGGACTAATTAAACTCCCGAAAAATCACAGAAGCCTTAAAAAATGTTTACTAGTAATTATTTTAGTCAAATGTCTTGCAGTACTGGGGTGATATGCAGTAAATGGTGGGTAAATGTCCCTCTCTCCTTCATGTACCAGTGTTTCTTTATTCCCTATGCTATTCGTAGTGCCCTGAATCTTTGTTCCCTTTGGATTAGAATCTCACTTAATGACGGAATACCCTGTGAAGTCATGTGGTGTTGTGTGTTGCACGAAGATGCTTTGGGAAGTGGTTTGGGTTCATTGGGTTTTTTGCTTGTTTCATGTAGTGTACAAATAATTTTTATTGTCAAAGACAAATATTGTGTCTAAATTAAAGTAACAACATAAGAAAAGTGTTGTTTATGGAACCCTTGCCTGTGTGTATTTTAATATTTTTATATGCAAAAATGTATTAATTAAAGTTAACTCTATTTCCAAGAATCTAGGAATGGAAAATTACATAATTATCAAATTTACCTTCCACACATTATTTAGTTAAGTTAATTATTTATTTAGCCAGGATAGCTCATTGTAGGATATTGTGATTTGAATTCTTGCAGAATTGGAGTATTTGTATGGTATTTTCTTTGTCCTAATGTATTGTCCTTATTTTAGTTGAGTTTTACCATCAGATCACAGGTTGCATTATTTACATTTGTAACGTAATGAATGTTATGTTTCAGACAGTGATGCACAGACTTTGCTGGCTGTTGTTCTTTTATGTAAGCTTTGCATGTTGTGGCCACTTTGCTTTATCAGAGCGCCGCTGGTGAAGGTGAAGGTTTCATGCTCACCTGATCTCGTTGGACACGCTTCAGGGGTTAGACTTTACAGAGTCTTTCAGTTTTCAGTCAAGCAGTCACCATGGTTGAAGGGAATCTAATTTAAACATTGAAACATTAAGCCAGCCTCTCCTGGCTGACTGGTCTCAAATGGCAGACATATGACTCCCATCTTCACTCTCAAGGCAATCACAACCCCCTCTGGAGTCATATATTTCAAATCCGATGTCACTGCTGTTTGTTGGGGTGCCTGTTGCCCTTATACCATGGAGGTAAAACGCTTCATTAGACCGTGCTTGTGGAGAGAAAATGGTTCAGCTGAGAGTCGTTTGCAGTAGAGTAAAGGGTCCTGATCTCATCTTTATTTTTAGTGTGAAATATGGAGTGCTTGCCCTTTACAAAGACCAGTGTCTGAAGTCTGTTGTATTCGCAATATTGACCTGTAACTTGAGTGGCAGTATACTGTTGTAGGTGCACAAATAAGCAGTGGAGAAGTAAAGATGAAAAAGATATATACTTGAGGAATGGTTACACATTTTAAGAGTCATGCCATTTGCTGGGGAGCTTGCTCAGTAGAGCAAAATTTTGAAAATGATGAATAAATTCCTTTTAATAAATACATTTGAATTAATTTGGCCACTTCTCAAAGAAAGCTGAATTAAAATGACACAAAATTGTAATACATTTAACAGCATGTGGCATTTTGGGTGGTTTCTTCCACCCTGAAAGTCACAAATGTATTTGTAATGCATATAAATTCTTTAAACCTTCAAACCAAGAAATTTTAAACATATTTAAATATTTAATTTCTGCTTCCACAAATTCAGTTTATTTGCCAAAACCAACTAGTCCTTTTCTTTCTTCTGCAGAACAGAAAAGAAGATATTGTGGTGATCATTGGCAACCAAACAGGATAGGAGCACACTGACTTCCACTGTATTAAAAAACTAAAAATCTCAAAATGTATTGAGGCATTTCTTGAAATAACTTATTTTATGTTCTTCAGAAGAAAGATGGTCATACAATTTTGAAGTGCCATGTGAGTGATTAACTAGCAGCACTTCTTGGGTCAACCAGCACTACCAGAAAAACTACAGTGGTCAACCAGCTTAAGCTAATTATATTTTACTATGTGAAGCAAACAAGCTTGGAGTTATATTGTAAGATACCAGAAAAACTCACAAAGTCTTGCTCTGGCTTTTAGGATTTTACAGTAGCTGTACATAATATACTATACAAGATATTGAGCTAAGGCTTTGAGAATATTACAATAATTACAATCCCAATACCATCAAAGTACTAGATCAGTTCGCTGTTGGAGATTGTTGACAGTTGATATATAGTGATTTTTTTTTTATATATATAAAATTAGCATTTTATGAATTTTACAGAGGGCGAGTCTTCTAAAGAAGAATGTCTTCAGGCTTCATTTAATTTCTGAGAGGACTACTAAAGGGCATAGATGGTGAAATTTCTTACTCATTCCATTCATTCCTTTTGCAGAAAGAGGATTACATACAGTAGTCCTCCAAATCCTGTTCAACGATACCCTCACAGTACATCAAAAGAGCCTGAAAATCTGGGATTATTTCTGGGACAAAGGGAATGAGGTGATGGGACTAAAGTCTAGAGAGCAAGTAGGGTTGGACTTCTATTATAAGTTGGGAAGGAAACATAGCAGTGATACATAATCTACTTATGTAGAAGTGTTGGATCACAAGCACCACAGAATAACATTTCTTAAACTCACCCATACAATAAACAGACCAAAATCAGACTTTTATTCAAAAGTCTATTCTGGCTTTTTTTGAAATCCACCTACGAATGTTGTTTTTGTTTTAACATGCAGTTTGAAGCATGTCACAAAAATAGTACTCTTCACTTTTGATTTCTTTAAAAGAAGCTTGAAATTGATGCTATATGGACAAAATGCTTTGGAAATTGCATATATTTTTCTCTCTGGAAAAATTACGGTACAGCTCATTGTCTGTTGCTCATTGTTCATGGCTGACTGGATGGTAAAGATAATTTCAGAAGAACATACTGTGAGCTTCCTGATTGCTGAGTTAATTATGCAAACATGTCTTGCTAGAGCTTTTAAGAGCAAACCTGCTGCACTGCCGGATCCTAATCTAATGTCTTTTCTCTTCTTCGTCTCTCACTAATGAATGTGTGCTGTCTTTACGGACAGTACATTTCTCTTTGGAGGATATTGAGTCGTTTCGATAGCAAGCCAGTGAAGGTGAATGGGTGCACGATAGTTGCCCTCTGACTGGCTTTTTGGGGTGGCTTTAAATAACCCCTCTGAAACTAAAGTTTTGAAACAAAATACTGGTACAAAGCTGCTATCATAGATTCAGTTTAAACTAAACTACTGAAATTGTTACTCACTTTCATTTACATTCAACATTCACATTAATTCTACCAATTTGTTAAAGAATGCTGATTCATTCAGGTAAAAAAACAAGTGTGATGGAGTCACTGAATTAGTAATTTAGTTTAAAACATTTTTTTTGATTCATTCAGTATACATTTATATATATATATATATATATATATATATATGTATGTGTTTATTGTAGAATATATTTTTATTGCAAAAGTATTCAAACCCCTTCATTTTTTTCCACATTTTGTTATGTTGCAACCTTTTTCATATCAATCTACACTCCATATATATATACACTAATAAAAAATGAGATTATTTGGTGCAAGAATTTGTCCTTTTAAGTTATGTAGATCTGCTTGATGGTCTCTGCACATATACAGCTCTCAAGTCAACACCAGACATAACAAACATCTACCATCTCGACTGACATCTTCTCTTAGCCCCATCATTCTATTCCTCCTCTCCTCTCCTCTCCTCTTGAATTTTTGATGCTGTATGTTTCTTTCCGGTGTGTTGGGCTCACGTCCCAGTGTCGTGTAGATGAGGCTGGGCCAAGACGGCCGCCCGGCTGTCGTTTATTTTTATCCATCTCTTGGCAAGCGGGAAGCAGTCCCAGGGCGTGGCGCTGAGCTCTGATTGGCTCTCTGTCTCAGTGGGATTGCATGATGGCAATGCCCCAGAGGGTAAAGCAGGAGCCATTTCTCTTTGGCACGCTGTAGTGAGGGATCACTGCTGAGAGATATCATTGTTTTGGAGATGGTAAGAGAGAACGTGCATCTGTTCATGCTGGACCGGCCAAATCGGCTATAGATGCTTTTTCATCAGAGATTAGCTTGCAGACTGATTATGGCTCTGTTCTTTTATGAGTCAATGATGTAATTAAAATGTAATGATATTGAAGAATTTCAAATTCATGATATTTGAAAACAAATATTTTTACCCTAATAATTTATTTTATTTTGTTGGAAAATTATTATAATGCAGTTTTTTTCAAAGTGAAAGGAGTTATATGTTAGTAATATAGTAATACAATGCTATTGCATTTTACTAGATGTTAAACCATATGACATTTTTAAAGGCATTTTTTAAAATAGTATACAAGTTTTTTAAAAACCATATGAAGGCATTTTAGATTATTATATATTTTTAATCCTTTTTTTCTATAGACACTTTTAACCAGTCCATGTTTCCATTGGGCCCATTGACCTACAATGAATTATCTTATGTCAATGGCGATCGCTATGTGTATTACAGTCTTTTAATTTGTAAAATTTGGGTAACACATTATTTTAAGGTGTCCATGTTACACGTTACATGTACTATTATAACAACAATAAATTATGCATAATTACATGCATAAGCCAAACCCTAATCCTAACCCTATAGTAAGTACATAGTTAATTAATATAAAATAAATGTATAATTACATTGTAACAAGGACACCTTAAAGTGTAACCGAAATTTGCATTAAAAATTTAACGCATCTTGAGACACCCGTGTTATGATCCATTCCTCTATTTCTAGCTGATCTTGAATTCAAGAACATGTGTGAATGCCCTATTAAATGCGTAGCAGCAATCTTGTTGTACTAAAAGCTTAGCTTTTGGCTAAATTGCAAGCATGTAAACCTGGAGCTTTGACCTCTTCATAGGTCAGTGTGCTTCAACTCAAAAAGTCGATAAGAACAATAATCCAGTTCAGTATGATGCAGTTTACAATAGCATTGAAGTTACATATGAAAAAAGGTCATATTTAAGTTCATTTTAGGATGACTTGAAGTAAACGAAGTAGAGAAAGAAGTTTTCATAAATAAAATAAATTAAAGCCATCCTTTCAGGTGCCATATGTGCAGAATATTTTAATTCGTTTATCCAATTACCTTTACTATTAATCAGTCGGCTGGGGAAGGAGTAGTTGCAGAACCTTATTTAATAACCTAAAAGAAAACTTGTTGGGTTTTTCTCCAGCAGGCAGCAGTAAAAATGTGTGGGCTGCTACAGCATGTCATCTTCACCGTACAGCCTGAAACTATGAAGAAATAAACCTTTTTATTAGTCAACAACCATGTTTTAATTAGGCACAAATTCTTAGTCCTGTTTTCTTTCTAGATAACATTGGAATTTGAATCATAAAAGCAAAAGGGTCAAAGACACAACACTCTTTTTTGTCTACCTTATTCCAAAATTAAATTAAAATACAATTTGTTGTTCATTGTAAAGCCTTGAAAAATGATGTGACCAACTACAACTGTATCATATAGGCGACACCTACAGATCTTCATGATTATGTAAAGTCACTTAAGATTTATATAAGATTATAACATGGCAAGATTAGTTAAGATTTGAAAATGCCATGTGGTGTGACTCTCCAATAGCATAATGATATTTAATATAATTACAGTACATGAAAATACCTTGATTTTTAAAGACATTTAAAAAAAGAATTTATGCATACAGTAGTAAAGTATACATATAATCTTGTAGTATAATATATTAATACTTTCTACTTGAGGCATTAAATTGTTAATTAAACATATACAGTATAATGGTTTTTCAAAACAATGAATGAATATAAAGGGTACAATTATAAGAAAGTGGCAGATATTTAGCTTTTTTATTTGTGTATACACTTATTTTTTATTGACCCTATAACATAATTACAGTTTTTTTTCTCTCTCTCTGTAGTGTATCAGTGTTCTCTCTGTGTGCTTGCTTGTCCAGAAGGAATAAGTCTGACCTTTAGCATGAGGTTTCTGTTCCTTTCCATCTCCTCATATGAGCCTCACAGTGCAAGACTTTAATCTGGCAGTCTAGAGGTGTGTGGGCCCTGCAGGTTAAGACGCCTAGTAACAGCTTTTTAGGGGCAGCAGATGTTCATATGCTGGTTTTAATTGGGCCTCATGATGGCAACCCCCACCGCAGTGTCTTTGAACAGACAGATAGGGGGCACTCCTGATTAAAGGAGAAACCTGTTAATTGCTCGATTGTGTGACTTCAAGCACTGCACTTATGCATATTAAGCTGTCTTTGACAACACTGTATAATTGATAGCTAGTGACCTCCCAGGGGTGTTTCGATCAGATGCAAGTGCATCCAGCAAAAGCTTCTCGACGTGCCCATTAAAGTGTGTTTTTTGTCGTTGTAGCATACTGCAAAGGACATTCAGCTAACCTAAATTTTAACATCCACGCCTTGAGATAATCACCCCTCACACAAATAGAGAAGCTTTTGCATTCAAACACACAAGAAAGAGTTACCTCTAGAGAGGCTTTAGATCAAGGTAATTACTGCATCCCGTATTGTTGCTAAAGCTGGCTTGTAACATAAGCAAATTAGAAGTCGATCCACTGGTCTTTATGGTCGACGTTTAACAGCGGGGGACTAGAATCGTTGCACCATTATGCTCTACTGTGAAAACCAGCAAATCACAATAAACAATGCCTAGCCTCATCGTGGCAACACCCAAGCCTAATTAATGTAGTTCCATGGGAGATACATTTGCATATGCAAATTTCATGACCATGTTACCAAGCATTCAACGCAGTCTCACTCCAACTCATCACATTTTGACGCTTGGTCAAGACCCTTGTGCGTCGCTTTTTGAAGCTCAAGGTACCCCTTTTTAGTCACTTTTTGACGTAAAGGGTCCTCCGTTGTTTTAAATAGGAAACACTTAGCGCAAACCATTACATTAAGCCAAACAACTGAAAACAAAGGAGGACCCTTCACATCAAAAAGAGCTTCAGAAAGCGACGCAAAAGGGTCTTAATCAAGCGTCAAAATGTGACGAGTTGGAGTAAGACTCTGTTGAAGCATTAGATGCGAGCGGCTTTGATGCTGATGTAGCGATGGCTCTTTACAACTAAGGTTTTGTACATAGCGGGGTTAGATCAACCAGCGACTGGGGCTTCTACTGAGCTTCATCTAGGGGCTGGTATCCAGGGACAAGTGTTCAAAGGGCCGCTCTTTATTCTCAGTGTCTGAGGGAGACCAGTGCACCTCTCCACATTAATTAGAGCTTAATGGCAATCAATAGGTCTCAGGCCCTGAAGAAAAAAAAAATATTGATTTGTCCAAATGTCAAGATGAAACAGTTTTGCGCTAAAGGTGGGTGAAAGCTGAGCTGAATAGGGATCATGGAGAGCGAAGGTTAGAAGATTTTTTGGTGACATTGATCACCACAATCCAGAGGCCTTCATTTGCTGTGGATAAAAACACATGTGACACTGTGCTAGCCGAAAACTGGCAGCAACACACCCACACAACATAAAGTAAGGAGACCAGGGATGATTGTAATATGTGGTGAGCTAAAACATTTACTGTAGATCTTAGCTGAAGGGATGAAATCACAAATATACTTGTTGGCCACCCTTGTTGAGAGTAGAAGTTTTAAGTCTGTATGTATGAATATCATAGACATACAGGGGGGAAAATAATATTTTGGAAAAAAAAACACGATTTCACTATTGAGTTATGATTTGCATTTTGACTAATGAATGTTAATTGAGAGAACCTATGCCTTAGGTTATCAGATTTGTTTACTATACATGATATATAACATTAATTTGATAAATGATAGTTCAACCTAATATAAAAATAATGTAAATAATATGAAACAATGTGTAAATTCAATTAACAAAACATACAAAATGTGCTTTTCCTATGTATATATGTATTTATTTTACTATTTACTTGTCTTTAGTGAGCTTGAGAACATTTTATTTACATTTACAGTCAGGCTAGTATTGGTTTTTGGTTTTGTGAACTGTTAAATTTAAGTGATATTTAAAAGCTGGTATCGTACAAGCAAAAGTATCTATGCTGTGATATATATCGTTATATATTAGAATGTTTTGTACAGTATATTCTGTAAATTACTCATATTGTGTTATACAGTACGATTTTGCTTAAACCCATCCTGAGTGATTTGTAGCAGAAAATTGGATCAACGTGACAAATCATGAATAAAATCACTGAGCTGGAGAAGTTACAGCAAGAAGTGTTACAGCCATCCCTGATCTCCCCTATATAACCTATGAATTATGTATCTGAACATGAACATACATGGAATATTTTCCATTTGATTCATGAGCCTGCAGCAGAAATCTGCTGAAAGCCCTGTTTCTCCAGACATTCATTAAAAACAAACACGCAGAATTTGAGAAATTAATGAGAGGTGTGGCTCAGATTGCTTTCCAGCAAAACTCGCAGCACTGACAGTATACTGTTAGATTGTAGAAGCTCACAATTCTGATTATTCTGACTTTTTTTTTCAAGCAGCATACTGTAGCTCCATACTATATATCCTCATGTACAAAAGCTGAATATCCTGTTTTACGTAAACTAGTTACATTACAGAAGTAACATAGATTGGGAAAAGGGATTTAGGCAATCTTTGGGAGTAGTTCACCCCCAAAATTCGGCCATTTTACTTAACCACAGAAGAAAGTTATACAGGTTTGGAACAACATAATAAATGTAAAAGTAAATTATGACAAAATGTTAACAAACTATTTTTATAATAGCTCAAAACGGGTACGGGGGTCACCAATGTCTGACGTGTTTGTAGACCCACAGTAGAGAGACATGTTGACATTGTCAGTAGATCATTCTGCACTCCTCCATTCACTTTTAAAGCCTTGTACCCTGTGCTGTTAATACAGACTGAACATCCTCTCTGGCTAATGACTCTCTAATTGTTCTTCATGTGTTTTATGTCCCTTCAGCCTTTGCTGAGAGTGATGATTTAGAGAATTTGCAGCAAAACATGAGCTTTCCTGGGGTAAAAGAACAGCATGCACCTGACAGACAGGGAGATGCAATAGGAGAGATGAGCAGATGTCATTATAGATACATCAGCAAATTTTTTGCTGTTTGTTTGCTTTCTGCTGCAGTTCTGCACAATGACCTTTTGTCACTATGTAGTTCGGTTTCATTACATTACTGTAGTGCGATGATGTAAACAGATGGAACATGGACGGAATCATAGAATGCAATCATAAAAATAGAATTCACTGTGCAATGCAGAATGTAATGCAGAATTTTGCAAATATATTAAAGGTTTTATCTGCTACATGTACTTATGTGAGTGTCCATAATGTTCATGGGTTGGTCTCATGAGATTTTACCAATAAATCTGATAAACTATTGACCAATAAGAACATATCACTGCAATTTCCAAAAGAAATGAACACTAGAGGCAGTTAAACTCAGACACATTTTATTCCTTTTCATACAAATTTATAGTGTTTTGATTAATAAAGTGATTAATAAAAAATGTGCCAGTGTGAACCTGTGTTTTAGTGCCACTCGGTGGACATTTATCTTTAAAAACTGCAGTGAAACGTACATTAAGGTACTTAAAAATGGTGAAATCCTTTTATGAGAGCAGGTTGACCATTGTATAGTAAAATGTGTAGTTATTGTTGATTGCTACAATATATTGTTGTTGGGGGGGGTGGTTAGATTTTTCTTTTTTCTTTTTTTTCTTTTTATTTTTTTTCATTACAATATTAAAATAGTATCTTGAAAGAAATAAGAGATTTCATAGGGCCATTGTCTTTTTAGCCATGCTAAGATGCTGCTAAATAATGCATGCTAATTATCTGAAGCACTAATTACAGTTAAATCATTCCTGCATGATAAGATACAAGAAGTGTCTAAAATAAAGTTCATTAGCCAGACTGATAAGCATAAGCTTTCATTATTGATATTGCTGATATATTGTCTGTGACATTTTACAAAGTTCAGACTGTTTCTCTCCAGAAACGCGGTTTCACAACATTAGTACTGAGGACTTTTCATCAGCATACATGAGTGGATTTGTCATGAATATATAATAGTGATAAAATGAAGCTGTTTTAAATTCAATTCTTGGAGTTCTTGGTGTGTCTGCTAACTTTTATCAGGCAGCGCCTCGAGTATGCATTAAAGAGATATCAAAGACTGGAATCTCTGTACCAGAAGCCTCCACTGTCGCTTGCGTTCATGTTTTATCAGTATAGTTCTTTAATAAGATTTAGATTTAGAAGAAGCAGAGATGATGAATATATTTTTCTGGATGGGCTTGTTTTTGAAAGTCAGTTTTGATACAAGCAAATTCAATATTGTGTTAGCTAAAAAAAAAAGCTATTGAAGTGTTATTTCCGCTGCACAGGAAGTACGATACAGTTCATTAAACACATTGACCTTTGTGGCACATTGTCAGTGTATTTAGACTAGGTTGTTCTGCCATTAAATAACCCTTCTTCTCAACAAAATTTAAAGTGATAGTTCATTCATAAATAAATAAAAAATATTTTATTAAATGCTGCTATTTTTTTCATGTTTTGCACCCCCACAAAGTGTTCTAGAGGTAGACATAGGAATTCTATATATGGATAACAGTTGTTAGACATTTTCTATTGCAGATATTTTTATTTGATATTAGTGCTGCCAAACAATTAATCATGATTAATCACATCCAAAATAAAAGTTTTTGTTTACATAATATATGTGTGTATACTGTGTATATTTACTATGTGTGTATATAAACACACACGTACATTTTAAATATTTTTGAAAAATCTGTTATATTTGTATATAAAATATATTTATATATAAATATATACATGTAAATATTTTCTAAATATATATGAGTGTACTGTATATAATAAATATACACAGTACACACACGTATTATGTAAACATCAACATTATTTTGGATACAGTTAATCGCGCTTAATTGTTTGACAGCACTATTTGATGCTTGATCTTATTTACGCACATCACTTACATCAGAGAGGGAAGAAAATCTTTTTGTATTGTGAAAGATGTTGCGTTGTGATGCAAACTATTTTTAGACATTGCATGTGTATGCAACATAAAATACAGATTAAGTGAATTTATTCATTTATCATAATAATCATGGTACTATATTCTTAATTTCAAATTAAAAACACTAATTTTCCTGGGATCCTACACATTTATTATTTTATTAACTGTATTAAAGTATTAAGTAAAAATTTTAAATATTATTACAATTTAAACACTTCAGTTTAAATACATTTTCAAATGCAATTATTCCTTGGATGCATGCAGAGCCCAAACGTTTGAATGGCAGAGTAATTTTTATGTAAATGCATGCGTGATTCCTCTGTGCAGCCCTGAACACTTTGTGTAATGTACCATTAGCAGTATATATGTGGTTTAAAGATATAAAGTAAGGCAAAATTCTATTTGCAGCTTCTCCCATTAAACCGCCAGCTTACCCTTACATTTTTCAACATACTTTAGTTACTTTAGTCTCTTCCTTCCAGTTTCCTTATCCTGTATCCATTATCTGATTGTGCCTCTAATGGGCGCTCTTAGTGGAGTCAAAGCACCAAATCCAATCTATCACAGTAAAGTCTAAGCGCTAAGCCCTATGTCCAGCTATTGCTTTGCTGTCTGGAATAGGTGATTAACTGAAAAATGGTGGATGCCCTCTGCTCCACTAAATGACATGATATTAAATATTTAACAAGGACTAAAATTAGACGCCCACCACTCTACTCTGTCTGTTAGGAACAGAGTTTGAGCATTTCGTTTGGTGGATTCTGAGGAGACTTAAGAATATAAGAGAATATAAAGGAAAGGACTGTTTGCTCTTAACTGAAACGATGGTCTGTTTTTATTAAATCTATATTTAGGCTTCAAGCTACGCTACTCTTAAAACGAATTCTGTTAAGAAAAATACTTTAGCAAGTATTCAGTTGATCTTCAAATAAATGCTGTTCATTTGATCTTTTTATTCATCAAAGAATCCTGAAAAAAATGTAACATGGTTTCCACAAAAAATATTAAGCAGAGTAACTGTTATCAACATATATGATAATATTGTTTTATGAGCATCAAATTAGCATATTAGAAGAATCATGTGATTATGAAGACTGGATTAATGATGCTGAAAATGAATTTACATTTTATAAATATATAGAAAACCGTTATTTTAAATTGTAATAGTATTTTTACAATATTACTGGTTTTACTTCATATTTTATCAAATAAATGTAGTCTTTATGCGCTAAAAGGTTTCTTTAAGAAACTTGAAAAATCTTACAAGCCGTTGTACATTATTTTCTAGATAAAATAACATTTTAAAAGAAATCCAATGACAAGTTTTCTATCTAAATGTGCTGCTTTTGCAAAGGAAACGTACGTGTATGTTCTGTTCCCACTGGTCTTGATGCAGTAGGAGCTGATATATGTTAGCGTCTGCCTCTATAGCAGGGAAGACTGGCTCTCTCTCCTTTAGCACGTCTTCCAACCAGCGGCTTTGTCTGCTCTCAATAATCACGGTTCGTTTGATGGGGAGGGAAGGAGGCATAGCCCAAACCATAATTCAGTATTTACTCAAAAGCATTAGATAAAGCCTTATGAGCCCCATTAATTTAGATCCTCCTCGCTTTTAAACTGAGACAGATCAGTGTCTTAGTGAAAATTAGCATTTAAATGACTTGTGACCTGCAGCCTCCAGTCAACTTGCTGTGAAGACTTCTCAGCCATGAGAAATCCTGCTCTCCTTTATTTGATCTGTAGCTTGGAGTTATTTTCTGTGTGTGGATGTGTGGGTGTGGGTAAATTCATCCATTTATCTACACAGGTATATTTTCTTGGGGTATTTTTTTCTCAGGGGAATCTCGGGTCAGCAGGGCAGATGAAGTCGTGCTGATGTTTTTACTGCAGTCTCATATCTGAGTTTAGGTTCTGTGATGCTATTACTGGGATATTTTAAACTGTTTTCCACCCTAGATTTAATAAACCTGCCTCAAAAGAAGTAAAATCTAAATAATCTACCTTTTTAATACCTTTTTTATTGCTTGCACGAAGGAGCCGTATTACCATTCATGAAATATAGAACACCGTTATGTGCTGCTCTGGAAGATGTAGCAATTGAGTCTATTCTTACCACAAAAGAAATCCTTTTTTGATCTTTAAATCTGAGAGTTTAGGTTCTCTACTGTTATATACAAAACCTTTTAACATCTGTGGAACATTTTTTTATCACACAAAATGTCTTGGAAAAGGTTCATAATTTTTTGTTATGTTCTTTACACTATGAAAAAAGAACTGTTAAAGGAATAGTTCACCCAAAAATGAAAATTACCCTGTATTTTACTCACCCCAAGCCATCCTATAGCCAATAGGTGTACTGTATATTACTTTCTTTCTTTCAGACGAACATAGTTTGAGTTTTTATAAAATTTATCCTGGCTCTTCCAAGCTTGGAAAATACTGGTGGATAGTAGCCATTATTTTTAAGCTCCATAAATCATATATATCTGTCGTAAAACTAACCTACAGTATACACCTCCAGGGGGGTTAACACATATGTTCTGAAAATAAACAAAACAAAAATATTTACATTTTTTAAATTATAGCTCAAATCACTGACTTCCGGCAACATCTGTGTGTCATTATAATTTAAAAAATATTCATATTTTAGTTTCAAAAACTCATTGATCTGCTTCAAAAGACATGTATCAAGTCCCCTGGAGGCGTCTAGGTTAGTTTTACAAAGGATATATGCGATTTTTGGAGCTATAAATAATGGCCACTATCCACCAGCATTACCAAACTAGGAATACCCAGAATCATTTTTCTTAAAACTCAGACTGTGTTCGTCTGAAAGAAGAAAATGATATATACCTTGGGGTTGGGGTGAGTAAATTATGGGATAATTTTCATTTTTGGGTGAACAATTCCTTTAACTTAAAGGTTTATGTAGCAACCAAAATGTATTCTTTCTATGCTGCAAGAACTGCAAGGACCCCCTTTTGGACACTTTCTTTTAAAAACTGTAGTCCTAATGCAATCATTTTCAATGGTTCCATAACGTCACTGACGACCTTCTGGGTTAGTCTCCAGTTGAATGATTAGATCTCTTTGTAGAGGTTTCAATTAGCGCAGTTGGCAGCCCACAGCTTGCAAATCAATCCAGTAAACCCAGGCAGGCATCACTGGTTTCCTCAGTCTCCGTCTGCTTTCAAATGGCTTCTATTGTAATGTTTCTCTTCTCTTTGTTCTCTTACAGTGGGGAAGACTTCCCTGATCACACGCTTCATGTACGACAGCTTTGACAACACGTATCAGGTAGGCAGTTGGCGGGCCTTGTCATTCTGTCACTCAGAGAACTCAAAGTGTCCCTCCCCTTATTGTGTAGCATCAAAGAGTCATTTCGCAGAGTCTTCAGGAAACATAATGGGCATAGTTCAGTCTTTCATTGGTGAAGACAATTCTTCCAAATTGATTATAAACATTCAACATGATTGTGTAGTTATTAAATTACATAAACCATTTGCAAAATGTGATAATTCGTCTTATATTCACCTCCAATCTCATATGAATTAGCAGAATGAAGAAACAGTTTCATATGACACTGTAGGAACTGATTATACACTGCATATATATATATATACACTGCCATTCAAAAAATTGGGGATCAGTAAGATATTTAATGTTTTTTAAAGATGTTTCTTCTGCTCAACAAGGCTGCATTTATTAGATTAGAAATCCAGAAAAAACTGTAATATTGTGAAATATTATTTCAATTTAAAATGTAATTTATTCCTGTGATACAAAGCATCATTACTCCAGTCTTTAGTGTCACTTTCAGACCTTTCAGAAATCATTCTAATATGCTGATTTAATACTAGAATTATCAATGTTGGAAACAGTTGTGCAGCCAAATAACAAGAATAACAGTAAACAACATAATTTTTTACCAAAATATTTCTAAAATGTAAATCTATGCTATGACTTTTTTGTTCATTTAATAGATCCTTGGTTAATAAAAGTATTCATTTCT
>JAUCMS010007201.1:0-22759 GCA_032357445.1 Enteromius radiatus
CATATTTTCATTAAATATATACATGCATGTGTTTGTATTTATATATACTTAATAAATATACACAGTATATACAAATACATTATGTAAAGAAAAACTTTTATTTTGGATGCGATTAATCGCGATTAATCGTTTGACAGCTCTAATTCAAATTTTATGCTATAAATACATTTACATACTTAAAGTCTGCTAAATTGGAACTTGGAACCACAATTTAATTATGCAAAAATAGTGCTAATATATACTGATTTATATTTGAAAGTATTACTATTGCTTTAGTATACTTAAGGTTAGGTAACCTTTAAATATCTTGCATTTAAAGACTGCTATTATTTAAAAATCAGACATTTCTCATCAGCAGTGACATTACAAACTTAGTAGTACTCCAAAAAAAAGAGAATTTTTTTTATATCAAGTCAGTAAATATGTTAAAAGATTTGATCTATACTTAGTATGAAATAAATGTGTTTTAAATATATAATTTTTTTTACTAAAGTTGGTTATAATAGCTTTCATAAATAAACATTCACACATAAATGCACACTCTAACAAACACGTTTATTTAAAGTCACAAAGCCATTTTCACATCGACACATCGTTCCACCCTGCAATTCCAGAATCATTTTCAGATTATTTCCCAATATGACTTCCCTTAATCGATCAAATGCTGGAAACTCGAAAATATAATTTCCCTGAATCCGATGGAAAACAGAATGCAGTGAAAAAATCTAGATACTGTAGTAGATTAAGCGACATATTTTGATTATAAATAGAAGCGATTCCAAACCAAATGTCACGATTTTGCCAAATTTTTTTAGATTGTTCATTAGTGTTGCCTGTATTAAAATCAACCGTGAGACTAGCCTCTAGTATAGTTGAATCTCTGTGCATATAGCACCATCTATGTGGCACATTCTTTGCTTCCTACATGGTGTTTCAAATAACTTGCTTACTGTTGAGGCGCCTATCTAAGCAGTAGGCAGTGAGTAGGTTTTGGAAACTGCGCTTGAGTTTTTATCAGCTTACAACCAACCGAACCACACGAGAACTTGACATCTATAACCAAACCCATACGGCTGTCCAAAGCGCTCTTTGTCAACTAATGAGTCTTTCCAGACTCGGTTCAGCGCACATCTGTCCAAAAGCGTACGGGTACTAATTCTCCCCATCTTTATGAGCTCGGTGCAGTGGCGGAATGTGATTAGTTATATGTTGCATTGGGCTCTGTCTCCAGTTTTGTCACCAGCGAATTCTAATCAGTGAGGCAAATCAGCGCGGATTGAGCCGAGATGGAGAGGAAATATGATTTTAATCAGCATGCAGCGCTCGTGCTCCTGTCTGTCTCATTCACAACGCATTCAGAGACGGAGAAACCATGGAGCAATCAGCCAGACCTCCGCTGCGTCCTATCGAGAAGGACGTGCTTTAATTACCACCAGCCAAGGCTCCCTTTCTCTCTCTCTCTCTCTCTCTCTCTCCCGCTTCCCTAAAATGAATAATTGCAATAATGAGTCATTTTCATCTAGCTCTCCTTTACCAAAGGATGACAAAAATTACTCATCTTGTTAAAAACCCATATCTACCGCAACGTGTATGTGGGAAAAGGGAATATGATGTTGTTCGTTGTGCTTCGAGCCGTGCGCAGGCTGTGTACTGTAGGCACATTTGGCCCTAATGAATAATTAGCAGTGTGTTTTAGCTGAGTCACTGTGCTGGAGGGCCTGCACTGGACTCTAATGGAGGTGTTGCCTCACGTCTTCCATCACAGGACTGTCCCCAGTGAGCCAATTGCATAGCAGCCTGTGTGAGGCACGGCGGAGTGTGTGCGTGAGCACGCGTGTGTTAAAAATAACAGCTCTCCCACTTCATGACTCATTCTATGAGCTCTCTGTCCGACACTCCCAAACAGTGTCTGGAAAGAAACCCTAGAGCCAACTCCTTAATTTACTGACTGGTCATTCCTTACCATCGCTGCTATATATTCTATATAAATATCCCCATAGTTAGTTGATATGGGCGAGATACGATGCTCCACTGAAGCTTCGTGCCAGCCCTGTTATATGATGTTGTTATGTAACTTTTCACAGGGCTGGTTGACAATGACAACCGAAGGTGAGAACGACAGATGGAACACAGATGCCACCAGTGCGTACATGATTTAGTCAGACTAGAGACCGGACCAACTGTGGCAGACTAGCAAAACTGCTAAAATCCATAATTTCAGACCTGTTTGCAAAATATCGGAGATGAAGAGAGCAGCCCTATTGATCCTGGACGTCATTAAATGCACACACGTCATGAAAAACCATCTTATTAACCTTAAAATGTAATCTTTTTCGATGTTGATTGTGAAACAGATTCTAAAAGCTTCATTCTTGGACTTGGTTCTATCCATCGCTTGTTGACTGGATGGAAGAAAGTCTGAATGTGGGTTTGCAGGTGATTTAAGAGGAATAATTCGTTGGAGAAGTCCAACATATGTCATGTGAAGTTTCACCGAAATCGATTTAGCAAGTTTTAAAGGTAAAAACATTAAAAAGATGAATCATTCACATGCATTTAAAAAGTAAATAAGCTGAATTTTCACTTGAAGTCGACTTTAATTACCGCATTGGCAAATTGTTTTAAGCATAAATTTAACTAAACAGTAATTAATTTGTACGAGAAAAGCAACAAAAAAAGATTTGCAAATAAGGAAAAAATAATATACTAGAAAATACTTCTTAATATCCCATGTGATTTTGTTAAAAGTAATTTGATATTGTTTTAAGGATGTTTAGATATTTTTCCAGGAAACCGAGACAAAAATGCTGATTGATTGAGCGCAGTGATTTTTTTTGCTGTGCACAATAGGAAGCGTGACTGATTATATAAACATTAAAAAGCAATTAAGACGACGCTTTCACAAAAATACACCCTTCTGTCATCTTCTGGAAATTCGAGAGCCGTATCTTCATCCGATGCCAAGGCAGCAGAACCTGTTCACCTCTTTAGAATGCTTTGTATTCTGTTAACACACTCCTGCAACAACAACCCCGGCAACCCGTGTCTATGTCTGCAGATGCAAAATACCCACTCATGCCCATTTGAGCTCTCTAATGTACTCCATCCTCCTTTCTTTTTAGAACAACACATAAAGTAAAAAGACTACGCAGAAACCAGATGATCTCTTAAGAGCTGAACTCGTGTAATCACCCCAGATTAGTTATTAAGGAAAATGCCCTGCTGCACAAACACACACACACACAAAAGGAATCCTTTTCACATTCAAAAAGAAAGATGATGAGGTCCCTCCATTTACTCCCTTCCACGGGTCTGCAAATGCAACAGGAAATAGGCATCCATATGTGGCCCCAGCTCATGTTGTGAGATGCTCTCACCGATTGGAGTGAATCATCGCCATTATCGGATAGCCGTGTATATGCGTTGCGCTTTCAACACACAGACTCAATAGCTTTCCTGAGTCACTGTGCATATATGGGCAAATCAGGTCAGAACTGATTTGGAGAGTGGATGCGGTCTGTGGTGATATGGATCTATAAGGGAGTTTATATACCAATGCTTGTTTTCAATGGCCGATTCTTGGCGATCAGGATTCACTTGTAGAATTGAATTCAATGATTCAAGGACTCCTTGAAACTGGATTGACTATGCATTTGTACAGAGAACAAAGGCGCAGCACAATTTTCACTATTCAATGCCATTTTCTAGTACAAATAGTGTGTACGCTTTAAAAATTACAAGACTTTACATTTCAAGTACACAGAAAGAAAATGTGGAACACTGGTCAATTCCTGCATGTAACAGACCAATCCTCAAAAATTAGAGTTAGAGTACATAGAGTGCATATGACATCATTTGTGGTGAATCTCAGGTCTAAACTTCCTTCTATCCCTTTGTTTTTCTTAGATAAATACTGCTATCAATTTATGGCACCTCTCTGCAAATCATGCTGGATCAGTTTTAAATTAGAAACCCAGCACTGTCCTATATTTAAAGCTGCAGTCCGTAACTTTTGGTGCTCTAGCGGTTAATAAACAGAACTCAGTTATCGCATCTTGCGGAAGAATATTGTAGCCGAAGCTACTCCTCTCTGGGATACTACCTGAACCTGTCTAAATGGTCTGAATATAAACTCTTACATGTATTATAGGTGTACCATAGTTATTCAAGACAAGCTAAGAACATGGTTTGGAAAATGGATTCATGGTGTTCCCGCTTATTATATAATTTTTGTACATTTTGAACACAAAAAACACGGTTTAGTAAATGGATTCATGGTGTACTTGCTTATTCTATAATTTTTCTAAATCTTGAACACAAAAAAGTTACGGGCTACAGCTTTAATGTTTAATACAATCTAGATACAGTTTTCATTTACCCTATGTAGCAGTAATTATTCTATTATTTAAAAAAAAAAAATTTAATGTATTTTTGGTGTTTTTATGCCTTTATTTTGAATAGGACAGTAAGTTGACAGAAAACGAAGTGGGAAAGTGATGGAGGGCAGGATTGGGAATGGTCCACAAGCTGGGACATCATTGCACTGCCCACGAGGTCATCAGTGCACACTATAGTAGTTGTTTTTTTGGAGATGAGGGTCATTTAATTGATCCATATTGCCACCTAATTTGGCTGTCTGACTAAATTTGGACAGAATTTGAGGCAAAATACTGTTTGATTGGATGTACTGTAGGGCCTTTGTTTGTTTCCTTGGAAAAGGTTTATAAACCTATCAGGCTTTAGAATACTTGATTCTGATTGGTGAATCATGGCATCAAGGGTCAGATATTTCCTAATATTCTCTGATGTCCATAGCAATATTAAATATAAATATTAATTTGGATAACTGAACCTGGCATTACAGTACTCTCGTATTATCTCTCGTGGAATATAAATACAAATGCATTACTCGCAATCTTGCATCTCAGTTATCAACTGCAGTAAAAAGGAGAGCCTCCGAACGAAGCTGCAGATGACCCCTGCTGTTTTCTGAATAACTTTACGAATATGACCCCTAAGCAAACAGATAGTCCCATAGTCCCGTCCCCAACTCATGCCATTGGTTGAGTCAGCATTTCTGTGTAGGACGAGACGGTTCGGTTATAGTTTTTAATTTAAGTTTTCGATTTTTTGAGTTGCCTTTGAATAGCATTTTGGTACACTCCTATTGTTGCATAATTATATGTATGTTTCATTTTATTTATTTATTTTTTAAAGAAAATTTGATTTTTGCAACAATATTATGTAATCTAAAACTACTACAGTCCTAATTTAGCCTGATACACTGCTGGGCTGCAGATGTATACAAGGGGTGAGAGGTAAGGCTGGATTTGTTTACACTGCACGCCTGCTGATCCTGAATCCTGGGATCTAACCTGGGCCGCCCCTGAATGTTTTATTCACCTCCACAGAAATCTCTCATTCCCTGTGTTTGGCAGTCTCAGTCTTCTTTTCTTTCTCTTTCTCTCTCTCTCTCTCTATTTTCCTCCCTCTCCTTCCCTCTCTCAACTAGGTCACAGCAGCATCTAATGTAGATCAGGGCTTCCCATGAAAATGGCAACAGAATAATCTAAAAGAGAGCGGTAGCCTTCATATACAATAACTTGTTTGAATACGATGAACTCTCTTAAGAATGGCGGGTTTCCGACAAATAACAAATAACCTCTACACTGTGACCTATTTATATATATAACCCACCTTTATTCATAATACAACTGTTGATTCAGAGCTACAGTAGATTTTCTCAGCGCCTGCCTCATTCCTTCCATCTCTTCTGGATTTAATTCTGTTGGGCATTGTACACTTTTGAGACAATTTACTAATGAAAAATGTGGAAAATGTAAAATTGAACTTCTGTTCTTAGAATAAAAATATTTTCCAATTCAAGTGGACTATTACTAATGCTTATTTTCAAGCATTCAATATAATGATACTTTGCCATTCACTGCTGCGGTCTGCCAAAGATAGGTGTCGATGCTAAATCTTTAGTTTCACGTCTGTTTAGAGTATTCAGAAAGCAAACATATGAGACACTGATATTTACACTGGCTGAAGATGAAATATATTTGAAATTCAATTATACTTTAAATTGCATTAACTAATTTTTTGTTGCATTTTTGTATATGCAGAAATACATTTGCATACATACCATGAATGAGGAGGTCAGAAAATATCTTTATGAATATCCTTTATGTTATTATGTCATCATCACGAACCACTGCAGAGTGAATCATGTGCTCACTAGCATCAAATTCATTGATTCAGCCAAAATATTCCCATATTAATATTCATACACTGGGGAAAAAAAAAAGCAATTGAGATATTGTGGTTCTTCAGTCTTAATGAGCATGGCGTGAACACCGAATGGCCCACTGCGTGTGTATGTGTGTGTCCATGCTCATCAGCCAATAAAAGCCTGTCTGTCAGCCTGACAACATTCCTGTAGCACCACATGATTCAGCAAAACTCCACCATTAATCAGAGCTACTTAACCTTTCTGTAAACTTTTTGGTAGATTATGAATGTATTATTAAACGGCTTGGTAAGTGTCATGCTAACACTAAGAAGCCCAGGAGTTTCACTCCAGCTTGAAGTAACATCTGCGGGAACCAGAGGGGAATTGAAAAGAGTTTGGCAGACCATGGCATGAGTTTGATAGGTAAGAATGAGAAAATCTGACTCACGCTGATAGCATAAGCACTATCTGTTGGTATAGGTCTATGTATAGGCTACCAAAGAGAGAATTTGCATACACGATCTTATGCCAATTACGCTAAATACATAGCCTATATTTTTGCATTATACCCTTCATTCATATTCAGTGTACTCATGTCTGTTTACATTCTGACATCCAAAAAAGCTAACAAAGTGCCTCCTAAATGTTATCTGGTTTTTATAGGCTGATTTTTGGTGCATATAAACACGCTCATTGTGCATTATTAGAATTGCGATTACATTATTATTCCCGCATGGACGGCTCTGGCATTCCAATGAACGCAACACAAAAATCAGTGCAGGTGCTATTGAAGGATCACTTTAAAAATATTAAATCTAGTCAATTATTTCTCGAAACACAAACTCAGTAAAAAAAAAAAAAAAAAAGCCACAGACAAATTAGCAAAACATACAAGCATAAGTAAATGCGGTCAGGATAATGTGCATGTACATTAAATGTAATATCCATGTAAATTAAATCTATCCAGTTTTGTTCTTTCCCAAGCTGCCTTCACCAATGATGCTATTTTTATCTGAGCCATTGCCACACATCAGACAGAGTGGTTAGTGTTTGTGTGTGTGTGGGGTGGTTACGGGGTGGTGGGGGTTGGTTGGCGACTCATTAAACCTGTAAGATTGTGAAATGGGCAAGGTTTCTCTCTCTGTTTCCCTCTCCCTCTGCTTTTCTCACTGTCTTTCTCTTTCCCAGTGTGTAAATGGCTCACCGAAGCAAGGAAACCCTCTGGGGTCATGGAGCTTCTAGCCAGACAAATCATATCTTCTCCTGAGGACTCTTTCTTCTTCTCAAACCCAAGGTAACCCTCAGCCTGCTCAGGTTCTGATCCTAAATGCGGCACTTTGCTGACAGGAATGCGCACAAGTAAGGACGCTTTAAATGGGAATTTCTCTACCGATCTAATGTTATCTCTGGTAGTTAGCCAGTTAGTTCCCCAAACCAACCCGGGAGCTAAAAGAAAAACAAGAATGCAAAGAAAAAACGAAAAAAAAGCAGGAACGCAGTATGCAAGTCACATTGCAAGACTATATGTCACTGTCACTGTCACTGTCGTATAAGCATTTCTAAAAATGTTGCTAAGATAAGGTTAACTTAACCAACAAGCATTGTTATCTATAGAGTCATGAGATCATATACAGTATTCATAAGTGTGACAGCTCTCTCCTGAACTCCTGCTGAGACGTCTCACTGCTGATCCAGGATCAGAACCTCCCACTTGAACTTCTCCTGAGCTATTATTATGACTAGATATGACTGCTTTCTGATCAGTTGAAAAGGGCAAGTGCAGCAACACCCCCAGTCAACAATATCACTCTTCATTGCATAAACATGTGTTCGAATGCTTGTACATATGAATAATGCACAAAGTCTTCTCTAAAACTATACTCCATCACTGATGCAGATATGCACTGCCGTCTATCATTGTGTGTGAGATTTGCACACCAGATAATCTACATTCATTTACATTCATGCATTTAGCAGGTGCTTTTATCTAAAGTGACTTACAATCTATGCAAGACAGCTTAAATGTTTTAATTAGTATAATTATGAAATCTTACAACCAGCTAAGAAGAATGATTATTATTATTTCAAAATTATATTTGAATTATGACATTTAATTGTAATATTAGTTGGTTTTATACTAATAATAATAATTAAACATAACATGAAAATATTGTTTAGTATGACATTAAACATTTAAGTAATAGAAACAATATAAAGTTTTGGTTCTATACATTATTCTAATATTTTATTGATTATAGTGTTAATAATAATTAAAATAAAGTTAATCATTATAAATAACAATAATAAATAATTATTATTATTATTACATTTTTGAATCCCAGAAGCAGACAAAAACTAACTCTTCATAATGGAAGTCTAGTGCATGCCTAATTAAATCTCTTTATGGCGTGTCACTGGTTGACATCATATACCATATTATTCTCTATATATATTATTCACACCTATAAGCTGCATTATAAGTGAGTCCCAACTGTACAAGCAACACTTCTCTTCTCTTTGTTCCACAGGTAAATCTACAACAGCCCCGTCCAGCAAAGCCCTGCCGCAACTCACATTCAACTTCATAATCACTCAACTTTCAGAGTCACACAGTCATTCTCTTGAGGTGAAAATGTCCCTCCTGTTTTGCTCCTAAACATGCACAATTAGCCAAAATGGAAAAGCATTCCAAATCACGATTTGCTTGAAAGTATTACATAAGAATAAACTGTAAGGCTTGGGTGAAAAATCTATTTTTTTGGACGCTAATTATTGAGTGTCATGCGTATATGGAGTTGGGAACAACCGCTAGTCAGTCAGATAGCTATAGCATTGCAGTTCGAAAGGCAAAGAGATAGCGGAGCTTACTTTGTCAGACAGCTACTCTGCAGCCCTGTGTGTTGGAATGCAAAAGTGATGTCTTCATGAACACATTAGAATGTCTTCTTCTCTCACACACACACACACACGCAGACAAGCATGCACACTCCTTGTTCGTAAAGGAACATAGATTATGAGGCCACGACATGCCAGCATGGCAAAACAAGAAGAACAAGAAGTAAACAAAGTGAAACCTACTGAAATGGCGACACTGTCTTTCTCTCTCCCTCTCTCTGTCTCCTCACACACCGCAGGTCTGAAAGTCTGCACCCGTCTTTCTCTTTTTCTCTTTAAAACGCTTTATTTGTCCCTCAACGCACACTCTTTCACTTCTCTCCTCTGTTCTCCTGAGCTTTCTTTGTCTGAGCTCGGTATTCCGCCAGCACTTGGAGAGATGGAGGGAGAGAGAGTGGAGAAGCAGGGAACTGCAGCCGCTCTGGAGAGGCAGTAGAAAGAGCGGGAGAGCGAGAGAGAGAGAGAGAGGGGAAGGGAGGGAGGGAGAGACACAGACAGACAGGGAGGAGGGGAGTGAGAGAGTTGGAGCGTAGGGAGGGAGCTGTGAGCAGAATGTGTGAGGCGGTAGAGAGAGAAGCGTGTGAGCCGGTCTCCAGAAGCGACGCGACACTGCAGCAGCAGCGAGTGTAGAGCATGCAGAGCCAGACTTACCCACCTCCTCTGACCGACAGACAGACAAACAGACAGCATGGACCCTCGACTCAGGAGACGCACAGGCTGCTGGGCCAAAACACAAAAGGAAGAAGGAACTGTATCGCAAAATAAATAAACCCTGTCTGCCCGAAGCTAGAGAACAAAGGGCAGGCTGGAAATGTATAACCTTAATCAGTGTCTCCCATATTAATTCAGCCGTAGACAGTCTGTTTCTAGTCACTCCCTGCTCTGCTTTCCCCACAGACTACAGAGTCTACAAAGCCATATGAGTGCGCTAGCGTGTGCAGCAGTGTGGGTGTCTGTATTTGATATAGAATATGAATTATGTGCCAGTAAAATGTGCCTCATTGAAAATTAAGCAAACACTGTGGTATACAACGGCTATGTCTGCTTTAAATCCCTGCTGACAATAGCTTCATTTATGAACACTTTCAATAAAATCTCAATTGATTTAGTTGGGTTCTATTTTTAATCAAAAACCAAGACAAAAAGGATGAAATTCCAGTGCTTTTCAAAACCGCTCAACCACTTTGACAGGATTTCAGGACAACCAACATTGTTATATCTCTCTTTTTGAAGAATCTGGAGATCCCCAAGTGCTGAAGCACAAGCGGACAGCGCCTGGTGCTGAAACAAGGGGAAACACCGGACAGCTCCTGGTGCTGAAATGAACAACATACTGGACAGCTCCTGGTGCTGAAATAAAGCAGAGATTGCAGTTCATCTCAGAATTTTTTCCCCTCCCAGTCTTCTCTCTACCCATGCAAGTAAACCCCACAAAAACAAGGCAGCCTGGTTGCCTCTCGACAGCGTGGCGCATATAATGGCAGCTGTCTTGGAAATGCCTCCCTAATCACGTTAATAGGTTTAATCAGTGAATTAGCAGCAGGAAAATGTCAGAGTGGCCAACAGAAAATGGAGAAGCTAATTAATGGAAAGGGAGAGTGTCTAAAATGCCGGTGCTGGGGACAGGCGTGAAGGGTGCTGTTCCTCATGGGCATTGCTCGAGTGGGGCCGCCGTGAAACGCAACCCTGTGGCAATTACGCATACGAGAGCAGACTCCCATTAGACGAAATGCATATGTACTTGGCTGATATCCCAGAACCCATGTCTGCGCTTTGAGTATTCACGAGCAAGGCTAACCATTGTGACTATGAATGCATGTTTCTCAAAAGCGAGGAACACTCGACACACGTCGTGCAATGTGCACGTGCCGTAGTGGGTTTCTTAGAATGGCCTACGCCTTGTCTGCCTGGAAAAACAGACCGATCGATAGACTCCGAACGCAGTCGTGAGTGTACACACAAACTCACGCGCACACGCACATTCAAATCACACCAATAAAGAGGCTCTCGTAGCCGCAGTGCTTCGAGAAGCCTGTCTGGACCCTCCGATCCAACAGATCTCGACGTTCTGTAGGAGATGGGACCAGAAATCAAATTCTTAATCCTAAACCCGAGAAAATGAAAAACACTGCTCTAGGACCAGGAGAAACAGGATTTGTGGTGGGAAATGAGGAGACAGGCGGAAAGAGGCAGGGGGAACGAGAGCAGCCTCTGCCACGGAGAGCAAGGGATTTGGGGGTGGAGGGGGGGTCGGGGTGGGTGGAGGGAGGAAAGAGCGGTAATTAAAGGAGAAAGGCAGGGGAGGCTGGGAGGAGAGGAGACTGGAGGAGACATGTACACACACACACACACATACACGCTAAGGGAAAGAGCTGAGGCAGCGAGGGAGAGGAACGGAGGGGTGCAGACATGTCTTCCCTAGTGGAAGAGACAAATGCATTGTGATAGGCTGGGAAGCCTCATAGGAGCTGATTTATTTCCACAGACGGTGTGTAGGGCTGTGACACACTCACGCACAGACACACACATACACATGGGCCTGCTCGCAGCGACACATGCATAAAAATACATATATGAAGTATATGGGAAAACAACACTCGCTTAACGGATATAAATTTTCGGAGGCGTATAAAAACCGGTCTGTAACAAAGATGTAGATCTTTCTACGGATCTGTTTTCACGATTCTTTCTCTTTCCTCTCGCCGTCTCCTTCATCATTAATCTCTCTGTAGGTCTCTGCCTCGATTTCTCACTCTCTCTACTCGCTCGCTGCCAAAATTTGCTGTTGCAGAAGCGACAGAACGCGACCTTCCGTTCAGGCTGCGCCAAACGAGGAGCGCTCATCAGCCATGCAAATGAGTGTGCATTCATTAGCGCTGACAGATGGCCTGCTGGAGAGATGATGATGGAGGAGAGAGGAGGGAGCGTTTCTCACACTCATTTGCTGCAGAGAGGTGGAGAGAAAGGGTAGAGTGTGTCAGAGGTGTGAGGGGTTGGTTGAGGCAGGGTGGTTCAGATCCATTCACCGAACTGCCATCATCAGCTTTGGGTTCGGATACCATGTGACAGTGACAGGTGCTGGTCCTAGCATTCCATTGTGTGTGCGCGCGTGTTCGTAAATGTGTGTGAGTGTCTTCCTATGTCTGTTTCATCCACCATATTGCGTTTTTCTTACGATTATAGCTTGCGTTGGCTCGGTTATACTGTGAATGGTATTGGAGAAAGCATATGAAGCTTTGTAAACAGGAAGTGAATGTTAGACAGAACAAATTGTTGTCTTCTTTGTGGAAATATGGAAAGTTTTTCCTTCAGTCTATGTTGTTCTTATTTTAGGTGTACAGAATGCATAAGAAATGCACACCCACATACATTATATATAAGCATATATATATACACATACAGTATGTGTACATGTACACAGACTGACACAATGTCGACGGCAGAGCAAATGGTAGGTGGATAGACGGATGGATGGATGAATGCATGGAAGGATGGATGGATGGATGGATGGACAGGTAGATAGACAGTTATAGATGGGTTACATAGACAAGTATGGATGCATGCATGGATGAGTGGGTGGGTGGCTGGATGATGGATGTATGGGTAGATCACTGTATAGACATGGATGGATAGGTGAATGAATGGGCAAAGTAAAAGATAGACATGTATGGATAGATAGGCAGAGCAATAGATAAACATGGATGGATGGATGGATAGATACACACACACACACACACACACACACTTACTCTATCTCTCATGACTGCAATATTGCCCTGTTTTTGTGCTACTGAACTTCACACATCAATCAGTGGTTTGGTGAAGATTCAGAACAAGGGAGTTGGAGAAGACAACACCTCTGTGTGTGAGAGATCATGTTGTGTGTGTGTGTGTATATTTGTGTGTGTGTGTGTGTGTGTGTGTGTGTGTGTGTGTGTACATGCCTCTGCTACCTCCCCGATCCAGGCGTGTTTGAAGGCTATGGCGGTGTGACCTACTTTAACTGCCTGGCTTGAATAATGTATCTCGTGGAGACAGAAAGAGAGAGAGAGAGAGACAGAGATAGCGAAGAGGGGGCTAAGAGGCGTGAGAGAGAGAGTAAAATGAGTGCGAGAAAGAGGGAGAAAAAGAGCGCGAAAAAGAGAGCGAGAGAGAGGGAGAGGAGGAGGAAAGCAGAGAAACCCACAGCACGGTTTGTCATTCACACATCTCTGTCGATATGCCTCAGTGTCAACAAACAGTCTCCACCAGTGTGGAGTTAAAAGCAAAGCTGGAAAGAGCGAGAAAGAGAGAATGAGGCAGGGAGAGAAAGAAAGGGCGTTAGTGCAGGGTTCAGATATGAGAAGAAAGCCCAGGTCTTTAACAGTCTGCAGTGCAGCCGCTTAGCTGGAGAGGAGGGGGGCGCAGATGGTTCGCAAGCATCCACATAAATGCTGCTTTATCCAGCACCTCCTTGTCACCTTTGTAACACAAATTCCTCTATAAGTTCTCTACTGTAAAGACCTGCACAGACTAGTATGAATTTCAAGGCAGGTCTTGCTGTAGGACTGTCATAGCTATGTTGTTCGTTTTGTTGGTAAAGCAGGTACACCAGCATCATCTTTTTGATGAAGATGATTGATCAAGGCACACCACAATCTCAGCCATCTCGGTGATATTTTTAAACATGCCACAACTCGGCACTCCATATACAATAGCATGGGTGGCTATCATGAGATTTTTGTAACAATCTTCAGGTCAAGAACATGCCTTTTCTGGGCTTCTCATATTTAAACCATGTCCACTATCCAAAACACATGCCAGTCATTTCAGAAGATCTGGAGTAAGAAAGATAACACTCTCTTATCGCTTGTGATAGATTCAACCTCTTTTGCAAAATTTACAGAAAAAAAAGGAAAGTATTTTGCATAAAGCCTGGAGCATACATTTAATTTAACCCTAAGCTCTCGAGCCCCTCCCTGTGTCTGTCTGCTATGTGTGAAGAAGGTTTAAGCAGCACCATGGAGTCTCATTCAATAGCCATATGTGCTCAAAAGGTGTAGGTGCACACTGACTTATACATGCGGTGGCTAATTGGGTAATTGTGGTAATGCCGCTGACTCAGTCTGTTGATTGTGTGAGATTCTTGCCCACGGTGTTTAGAGGTGAATGAATGCAAGGTTAAAGAGCTCAAAATGACCTGCGTCATCCGTCTGAAACCAAGAGTGCTAAAGGGTCTGTCTGTTTTTCTGGTGTATATGATGATGTTTTTAACAGTCTGAAAGCATGCATACAGACATGCGTGTTTATAATTAAGAAAAATTGGTAATATATAAAATATATTATTTATATGTAAACTCCATTAACATATATATATATATATATATATATATACATAATAAATACACAAAATACACAAATATATATGTTTATTTTAGATGCAATGAATTTTTGCCCAGCACTATTATTCTTATTATTATTATATTAAATTATACAAAATTCATACTTTTTACTTTTGTATAGAAAGCATGCAACAAATTGAATAAAAGTGCCTTTTACACTGATTTATATATATATATATATATATAATTTAAATAAAAGATGTTCATGTGATAACGAAGCTATGCTATTACCGGAATAAACAACATTTTAAAACGAATGAGAACAGAGTTATTTCAAACTGAAATAATAATTCAAATTATTACTGTTTTTATATCAAATCAATGCAGTCATGATGAGATTAAGAGACATTAAAAATGTTACTGACCCTTTTTTTTGCCAGTAATGCAACAGAAATGATACAGTTCTGCTTTAATAAGCTCACTTTAGCTATTTTTCTATAATTTAGCATGCTGGAGCAAAATCTGCCATCTACAATCTTTCATTTCTTTTTTTAAGCTTGAATAAAATAAAGACCATGGAATGAATCTCCTGAACCACAATGCATCCTGATCACTCTTTCAGTGGTAATGCAGCTTTTCAGCTGAAAACTCTTGTATGTAAACATCTGTCTGCGGTAATGTCAGTGGATTTATATCTGTGTGTGTGTCCCATCGAGTCAGTGACATGGATCACAAGGTTCAGCAAAGCTCCTCGCCTGTGCTTCCATGCTGTGTGTGTCACTCAGTCTTAGAGTACCCACAATGCTCTGGGCCGAGGCATCTCTCGAGCCTCGCTGGAGGTCACCATCCCCAGCAAAGGTAGACCAGAGGACATGCTTCATCAGACGACCGTAAACTTCACTCCCTCCCCCGTCGGGAGTACCGGAGGAGGCTGAAGGGGAAGGTTGTTTTAAAGTGAAGAGGATTTTGGTGCATATGCATTCTGCTGTGTGGGAGATGAGAGTACGGCCTTTCCCAGCAGGCTTTAGATGCAGACAGAGCCCTCTGTCTCACACCCCCTCTGTACTCGTCTGAAATGGGAAGGCAAGAGGAGAGAGTACAGGCTTGTCCTGACCCGCCTGGCTGTGCCAGTTATGTGTTTATTGTTATGTTGGCTATACAATAGTGCTGCTCCAAAACCTAACTAGCTGCCTCTGTGTCTGCTTCCTAGCGGAGAAGCAACACAAACAGCGCTCTGAACAACGCTTCTCGGCGACTGATTTTGACATTAGCATTTTGCTAAGCAGTGTAAATTGCTAATAGGCATACACGTAAATATTTGTAAAAAAATGAATCTGTTTAATCTTCAAGTTATATCATGTATCCAAGCTCATTTATAATCAAAACATCTTTTAGCTCATCCACCAGTTTATTTTACACACAGTGTTTGTATGTATACACTATTTATATTATATACGATTTTATATTTTCACAATATTTTTTTTCTATAATTTTGTTTGAATTTCGATATAGCTTTCATTTATTTTTATTTTTAGTTGAAGTTTTAATAATTTTACTTCAAGCTCAAATTATCTCATTTCTAATTAACAAAATGTTTTCATGTAATATTTTATTTAAGCTTTAATTAAATTACAAATATATATATAAATATATATATATATAGTTTACAGGATATTCCTCCTAAAAGGAAAATTCTCTTATTTACTCATATCCTTATATGAATTACTTTCTCTTGCTGAACACATAAAATAAAAATAATTCAAAGAATGCTAATAACCAAACCATTTTGGTGCCCATTACTTCCATTGTATTATCATTCATTCAACTGAAGACAATGGGAAATAATAATGACAGAATTTTCTTTTTCAGATGGACTTTTTCTTTAACTATGCAATGCAATGCTGTTATATTTATTTATAAATTTCTGTATTTTATGCAAAGCATCATAGCATAGTGAATCCACTTTAAAATTTGGCCTAAAGATGGTATCTTAGGAGGCAGCATAATTACGATGACCTTTCGAAAAAGACTTTGGTGTCAGGAGAGTGCCTAGGAAGTTTTAAAATGCCGTCTCCGTAGGCGGTTCGCTAGGTTTTCAAGTAAATCTATTTTTTTTAAACATATAGACAAATACACAAAACCTACAATGCACAAACTACAACAAACACACGTTGTTGCACTACCACGGCTCTGGTCCTTCATCATGCTGGAGATCACAGGGCTGAAGGTCTTGTCAGTCAACCTTCGATCAAAGCAAAGCCAGGCTCTCTACACGGCGCGCTCTCCCCTGCATCGATTTCCCTCTTTTTCATCTCGGCTGTGTGATGTTCGCTCAAGATAGGGCTGAGGTTTGGGACGGAGCCGCCTGCAGCAAAGCAGAGCTCGCGTTGGATAACACTGCGCTCTGCTGAGGAAGAATGGAAGAATGCTTGATAAAAGAAACATATTGAGTAATTGCTTTGTCTGTCCTCAAGGGGGCAGTAATGTAAAAATTCCTTTCTGTGAAATAGGAATCAACCAAGTGAAAGGGACTTGAATATTTATACAGGCATGAACACACACACCGCGATGCATGTGGAGGTTTAGAACAATGGGAACAGAAAGAGAGGATATTTAGGAGAGAGAGAAAGAGAGAGAGAGTGAGATTGCTGGTTGAGTGAGCTGATAAATGAGAAGCCAGGCTGAATGAGGGATGTGCATGGCTGGCTGGCTGCTACTGCTGCTGTGTGAGACTCAGCCTACACCGGCAGAATGTAAAGCAGCAGCAGGCACACTGGGGTGCAGCGGCTGTCCCAGCCCCCTACAGGCATGAACACAAACACACACACACACACACACACACATCATTTTCCCTCACATTCTCTCCTTCCTCCGCTCTTTTGCTCATTGGAACAGGATTGAAAGAGTAAAATGATCAAAAACAGTGCAAGCTGAATAATTGCACAAAATGTTGTAGAACTACGACGTCCAACGATGGGAAGCCATTAAGGAAAGATTTCAGAAATAACGGGTAACTCAAAATGCTTTTTCCTCTGAAGGCTTTTCTCATCTTGGACAGTCCGTTGGGCTGAGAACTGGTAGATGAGAGCGGTGGCAAATAAACACTGGAAAACTGTTATCGGGGGTCCTAATGTGTGGATGGAAATAAACAAACACAAACAACATCTCGTAGCTCAGCTAGTTTTGTTTTTATGAACATTAGATTATCTAAAAATCATAGCAAAAACAAAGAAGTACACCCATTTAAAGAGAATCTTGGATTTTAACGCACTAAATTCCACAATCAGCCTGGTAAAACAAAGCAAAATGAAATTTTTTTAATCAGAAATTACAACATGAATTATTGTATAATTACCTATTTTTCATGACATCTACAGTAAACTGACAGATTAGGTAATAGACAGAAAAATTTGTTATGCTTAAAACATCTTGATATGCCACACTTGTGAGGTGGATAGATTATCTCAACAAAGTGCTCACTAACACAGATTTAGACAGATTTGTGAACCATTTTTGAGAGAAATGAGCCTTTTGTGTACATAGAAAAAGTCTTAGATCTTTGCATGCAGCTCATGAAAAATGGGGGCAAGAACAAGTGTTGCGTTTATAATTTTGATCAGTTTATATAATCTATAGAACATCATTTAAAAGATAATAAACACATCTAATTAATATTTACAGTAATAATACATTTACATTTTATATATGCACTACTGTTTTTTATGCTCATCAGTGCTACATTTGTGCGATCAAAAACATATTTAACAGTAATATTGTGAAACATTCTTACAATAAAAGGTAAGGTAAGATTGTTTTTTAATGTATTTTAAAATACGTTGTATTAATGTAATGGTAAAGCTGTATTTTCAGCAGCCATTAATCAAGTCTGTGTCACATCCTTTAGAAATCATTCTAATATTGCTAACTGTTCTATTTCATAAATTGTGTGATTTTTTTAGTTTTGAAGTTGAAAAGTACAGCATTTATCTAAAATGTTTCTCCTTCTCTAGTCTCTACTGTTACCTTTAAAATAAATGTAACGCTTTCTTGCTTAAAAAAATATTCTTCATTAAATAATCCTGCTGAGCCCACAGTTTTGAATGGCACTGTACATATACAGATTACATTTTTAAGGATCTTTTGGATATATTGACTGGAAAGCAAAACATAAATACCAACTAAGACCGCATGCACCACAATGCAATCTCAAATAAGATCTGTCTGGTGTGCTTTTTGCTAGTGAATGATCTCTCTGAGCCTGCAGTGTTCCAGAGAGTGTAAAGAAACCACTCTCAGCTGACCACGAGGAAAGAAAGCACAAGAAAGAGGGAATAAGCTGGAGGGTCTCATTTGCCTTTACTGCTCTTACAGTGCTGTGGGCTCATTAAAAGCGCTGAGGATGCTCTGAAGACACGCACATTAAAGCCTGTGGAGTAACATTCCAAGACTGTGAAGCAGACAAAGTAGAAATACGAACGAACATGGCAAAACAGATTTATAGCAATGCAGATTTTAACTAGTTATGTGTCCTTGAGAGTCTTTTTACAGCGTAATAAAACTAAGGGGTGATAACTGGAATAAAACAAAGGTAAGCAGAGAGAAAAAAGAGGGAGGGAGGGAAACAGAGAACAATGTGAAGGTATGGCAGTATACTTGAAAACGCCTTTGGCCACACGCACAAATTCTAGTGTACAGGCGTCATTAAAAAAAGTTAATTAATCTTAATTAACTTCTCCTTTGTCTCAGAGTTCTTTATTGCAGGCGGAATGATTTGCCTCACAAGGGGAAGAATTGGGCTCAGCCTAATGCCATAATCAGCGGTCTGCAGGAGGCAAGGCACTCACGCTGCTGATTGCTTTTTGACAGACTCGAGCTCTGACGTGCTGCTTTTCTTTTCTCTGCCCCCCCCCCTCTCTCTCCCTGTTTTCTGTTGTAGGAGTAATCTACATCATGCACAGTATGAAATAGAAGACGGCTAATCCAAAGCAGTGAAGAACTTAAGGTTTTGCAGAAGAGGGTATTTTTGTCAAGCCCCCTGCCACTTTGTTCACTGTGCCAACGGGCAGCTCTCTGTGTCCGTTTAACAGGGATAAGCGCGTGTGGACTGGAATGGGTTCGCGTCCATGCATGCATGAGAGACAAACAGAGAAAGAGGACGAGAGAGAGAGAGAGAGAGAGAGAGAGAGAGAGAGAGAGAGAGAGAGAATCCAACTCTCTTCTCATCCTCTCTCGTCATAATTGTTTGAGAGCTGGCTATGATGAGACGTGCGGTGAATCGCAACTCAGTCTATCACCCACAAACAAACAAGAAAGCAAAGAAGAACAAAGACCTTCTCCTCGGTTACACAATGCAGCAAAGCGTGATGGTTTCTAAACCCATAAATGCTAAAGCTACTGAAACTGTTATTATTATTAGACTATCAGCTGAGCGTCCAAACATTCAGGCCTCAGGATATACAGTACCCTGGTTGTCAAGGCGCTGAATAATTCAGTGCTGAGAAAGCAAAACAAGTCAGATCAGCATAAATTGGTCATACTAGTTCTAGCAGATTTGTGCTGCATAACTAGCTAGAACAACTAACAACTACATTCCAGATTATTTAGCTAAAATCATACTATGAGAATGATAAACTAGCAACTAGCTAATAGCTTAAAGGGGACATATGTCCACATCTACCAACCCAGTAACTTTGTTTCGGTAAGCCTTTCTCTAAAAGCATGTGAAAAATTAAACACAGATTTCGCTCTCTCAGTTGTTATAATATTACCGCTTCTTAATCTGCACGTTTTTGAGATTTCTTACCCAGCTGTTTAACTTCACAGACATAGCCGACTGTGTTTTCATAACTTGTGTGTTTTTAACACAAACTTGAAATAAGAATTTATGCACATGCCGTGTGAGAGCCACTTCCTGTGCACATGTTTAAGATGATACGCTTTAAAAAGCATGAGTTCAGTGTGATAGACAATCAAATCCAAACAGATGCTTATTAGCATTAGGGTATCTAAGGAATGAGTTGTAAAGGGAAAGTCTGGAAAAGGGGGAGGGGAGCAGCAGCTCATTTGCATTTTAAGAGAAAAGCACAAAATCAGCATGATTCTGCATCCACTCAAAATATAGGCATATAATATTTTCAGAAATATATAATAAATGATTTGTTTTAAGAAAAAACTTCACAGACACATTCTAGGAACACCTGAGACTTATTTTAAGTAACTACATCAGAATTGCCTGAAGTATTGTTTGGGAAATATGTAGCTAGCAACTAGCTTAAGTGCTTACATTACAACGATCAGTTGATGACGATGTAGTTAGTAACTATCACAGCTACATCAAAAGGGCTGTAATGGTTGACAATTTTTTACTGGTACAACATAGCACAGTCACTTAAGATATTATTACGTTATTTAAGATATACAAGCTAGTAGCTAGCTGGTGGCTACATAATTCTTCTAATTAGGAAGCCTGGTAACCCTTATGAAAATAAACCATGGTTTAGCTACACTAACCAATGTATTTGTAGTAAAACTGTGGTTAAAGCAATGGTAATCAATGCGCTAAAATAAAACAAGGTTACTGCACTTATACTATGGTTCATTTTCATAAAACATCAAAATCCAATTTATTTTTTCCTGCATCTTTTAAGGTCTAACTTCTCATTCTTGTTTCATCAAGTCAAATAAAAATAAATAAATAAATAAAAAGTGGCTTTTCTATGAATTTGCGTTTGCGTTCAACAGTCTCCAGATGGTCTTTGTTTGGTGCTGCAGTGTGAGGTAAATATGGAGGAGGGCAGAGAGCGGCACGCGACACTTGGGCACTGGGGGCTGCTGGGAGTGTGTAGCGGCCATCTTGCCTGCGTTATCTCTCTCCCATATGTTCACCCCGGGCTGGCTCATCCTGCCGTAATTGACTTTCTCCCATGGAGCCCAGCCATAGCTGCAGGCTGGAGTGCACTTGTGTGCCTGTGCTCACCCTGATAAAACTATTACACACTCCCCCAGCGATTCAGTGTGTGCGTGGCACACGACGCGAGTGTGTGCGTGTTTGTTTCTGAATCGGAAACTGTACTCCAACCACTGCAGTATAATTGGAATCTAGAGAGGCAGTGGGCTGTGGTGACACTGGCATAGATCCTTGACTTTGCCTGAACTCCAACCGGAAAGCACAGTTCAAATTTATATCCCTTTTTTGAGGAACCCGATAATGTTCCTCATGGCCAGAGTCATGCGAGTGCACCAACATGAGCAGAAAAAAACAATGCTTGCTAAAGCAGACTGTAACTCTCCTGTAGCTGTGCTATAAAGCGTTTACTCCTCTCTAGCTGGTGTTGTGTTGAATAGTAAAAAAAACTTTCTGATGTTTGTGTGCTGCACAGCCCCACTGAGCTTCCTGTGAGCTGCTCCCAATAAAGTCTCACCTGTGGCACTGTTATTTTCTCTCTCTCTCTCTCTCTTTTTTCCAGTGATGTGCCTCGAGCTCTTGGATCCAAGCCTCTATCCAGGTCCTTTGAGTGGCAGTGCACTGATTGTCACCAGGGCTTGTTAAATTCGTTAATTGTATTGAAGGCTGTCACGTTTTCACGGGAGGGAGAGGAGCTGTAAATTATTCATTATCCCTTGAAATGCAAAAGACAGCCGAGGCAAGGGAACGGTGCTATGTAGGTCACTTCCTTCTCTCCCACCCCCTAAACCGACAGTCACTGGGAGAGGGAGAACGAGAGAGCGACAGACAGAGTGAGAGAGTGCTTAACTGCAGCATAACCATGGAACTGCGGCTAGGAAGCCCCACAGGAGGAATACTGATGACAGGAAGCTCTCGCCAAGACTGCTGCACTTTCAGTTTGTATATACTTCAGTTTGGAACCGGTTGCAACTTTTAAAGCTTAATCAAACTGGAGTGGCATGTACCTCTCTGTTTCCCTGATATAGCCATGCTCAGGCCTTGTTTCTGATGCAGAAGTCCCAGGAGTTAGATTAGTACCAGGGCTGCACAATTCAACAAAATAAATCAAATTGTTGTGATTTAGTTACATTTATGTGCTTTGTGTTTCAGAGTAAAGCATAGCACTGTGTTCTTTTACACACAAGCAGCTCATGATCCAGTGTTTTCAGCATCTCTCAGCGCCTCGCTTTACACGTCACTTTGGGTCACTTATAATGTACATAAGGGAGCACAATATGTACTAGGGATGCAACGGTTTTTGGCTGTTTATCGAATTGCACTGTAGCCCTATTCGGACGGGACTAGTTTTCTAAACTACTGTACGTGTGAGCTTCGATTCTTACACCTGTCGTCTGTGACCTT
>JAUCMS010007214.1:4399-22751 GCA_032357445.1 Enteromius radiatus
ATTAATGTTTAGACAACCCGTTTTGAATTAAAAACATGACTTTGGAGTCCTTAAACTTGGATTTCTCATGGTTCAGAAAAAACATTATTCCTGTTTTTTTGTAATCGAAGCATTTTCCTTTTTTTCCACAGAAAGTTGCACTGAGCATCTGAAGCAATGGCTGTTGTTGTAAGTACATTTATTTTTTGTCTTTATAAACTGTTAAACCTCATTCCTTGTTGCATTTGCTTACTGACTAAATTTCCATTAGTAAAGTATTTCCTGTTAAAGCCTTAAGACCCTGTTATGTCACCCAGCATGTGATCTCACCCAGGCTCCTCCAAACCATTACTCATTTGGTGAACAAATGTTTCAAGAACAAGTCAGATATTAGTGTTTAGGGATAGAGCTATGTACATTAGCAGCTTATCCCCAATCTCAGATTGGTTTTAGGCTTTACACAGTTCATGTGAGTGAGCTTTGCACTGGCCCACACTAGCTTCCATTGATTAGGGCTATTAAAGTGTTTGCTTAGGATTAGCTTCATTTCATAATTCTTTCTCCATCATTTTTTTATAGAGTGGAACATTTCGGATGGTGTCCGAGGAGGAGCAGGCCCTCAGGGCTAAGCTGGAGCACCTCTCGGTCAAAGATCACGGGCCGGTGTACGGACCCTGTGCCCAAATACCTGACCACACGGTGCAGAAGGTGTGAGCGAGTCTTTGGAAAGTATAAAATATAAAACAAAGCAGATTTTAGCTGTCTAAATATGAATTATATATTGCTAATTCAATACTAGCACCGTTGCTAAGTCAAGTTTTGCTATTGGTTCTTTCTGATAATTTTGGCTAAATCTAACAGTCTGTCTTTGGTTTTATTAATCTTTTCTTTGTTCCAGAGCAAATAGTCTTTTATATGACTTCAATGCTGTATATCTATGGATGCCTGTTTTCGCCACTGAATAATAATAAAAAGAAAGTTATTGTGACTTTTTATCTCAGAATTGTAAGATATGGGCTCTCAATTGGAAGTAAGGTAAAATAAAAAGTCAGAATTGCGTGATATTAACTCACAGTTGCGAGTTATAAAGTCAGATTCTGAGAACATTCTGACAGAGTTTTGACTTTATAGAAGTCAAAAGACTTAATAGAAAAAGTCAGAATTGCGAGTTCGTACCATGCAGTTCTGAGGAAAAAAAAATTCAGTCGCGGCAACGGGCTTCCGTAGTAAATTAGGATGCTGCCTTTGTACTTTTGACTGAATTGCTTAGCAACTTTTGTGATGGCCTGTTGTTTATTAACTATAATTATTCAGCTAGTAATATTAATATAAATAATAGTATGTTCAATTAGTATTTAGTAAATGGGAAAGGGTATGTTTGTGTATTACGTTTATATATTACGTTGTTCTTTCATTAGATGGCGACAAGAGAAATGTTTTTATGATCTAGCCAACAAAAGAAGTAGTTCTCCACAAAAGAGGGTTTTTAAAGACTTTGTAGTTTTTTCTTTTGTGTTCATACAATTGTGGCATCAAACTGTGGTGTAAATGCAATATCACACTTGTAGCACATATGGCTGTATATCGGCATGTTTTGATAAGGTGGCTGTATATCGGCATGTTTTGATAAGGTCTTTGATACAGCCATATCGAACTCCAGTAACAACCTAGCAGCCATTTAGCATCACTGTGGCAAGTTTTGCACAATATTTTCAGAGAAAATACAAAAAGTCCAGTTATCACTACACAATAGTGTAATTTACTGCACATTCTCATTCTCAAAACTGCTACTTTACAAAGAAATTGTTGTGTTTTATGAATATTTTAAATTGCGATGTTGTTGTAGGCAAAAGATGAGCTAAATGAGACAGATGAGAAACGAGTGTCAGCCGTGAAGGAACTCAGAGGTATTATTAAAGAGAAGGCAGATACTGGAGACGAACTCGCTAAAGGTATTCAGGACACCTTTGGGGAAAAAGCCGATACCATTCTGGTGAGGTTCATCCGTGCCAGAAAATATGAAATTAACAGAGCCTATGAACTCATGAAGGGTAAATAGTTTTGGCAAAGGGATTTTATTTTTACTGTGGCTACCACTGGAATGCTGCTCACCCTGATACTCTACTATTGGTTTTATTGTCCCGAAGGTTATGTGCGCTTCAGGCGGGACTATCCTGAACTCTTTGAAAACTTGACCCCAGAGGCTGTCCGCAGCACTATTGAGGCCGGTTACCCAGGGATCCTGTCCAGCAGAGATAAATACGGCCGTGTGGTGCTGCTCTTCAACATTGAGAACTGGGATTATGAGGAGATCACTTTTGATGAGGTGATTTTTTTTCAGCGATAGGCTAAACTGGTAGTAAGTTTGCATACTGGTTGGTGTCCTTTTCTCTTTTTCATGTTTTATTGTATTAGTAAATATATACACTAACAAGCAAAAATGCAAAGGAAATTAATTTGAAGAAATGAATACCTTTAGTCAGGTCTGTTGGTCTATTGACACTGCGTATGTTCCAGATCCTCAGGGCCTATTGTGTGATCCTGGAGAAGCTTCTGGAAAATGAGGAGACTCAGATTAACGGGTTTTGCATCATTGAAAATTTTAAGGGTTTCACAATGCAGCAAGCTTCTGGCATCAAGCCCACAGAGCTGAAGAAAATGGTGGACATGTTGCAGGTGATGCATTAGCTTTTATCTTTCAGATAGCTCTCTGTATTAGTTCTAAATAACAACTTAATAGTGCATAATCAGTAATTAATTGCTTTTATGTAATGCTGTAAACAAGCCACTAAGTGGCAGTATAGGTCCAAAATGACCAGCAATAACACAAGCGTTCTTACCACATTGTTGCTTTTATTTGTGTTTGGTAGGACTCTTTCCCTGCACGTTTCAAAGCAGTTCACTTTATCCACCAGCCCTGGTACTTCACCACCACTTACAATGTGGTCAAACCCCTGATGAAGAGCAAACTGTTGGAAAGGGTAAATTGTGTTGGACGGAATTTGTGGAAAACATGATGATGAAACATTTTGGATGAGGTGGTGGTTTTGACTTTCTGTGTCGTTGAAGGTGTTTGTCCACGGTGATGAGCTGGAGACCTACTTTAAGGAGTTTGATGCTGAGATCCTACCTTCAGAATTCGATGGGAAAGGCGGCAAATACGACGGCAAGGTCACAGCAGCACATCTCTTTGACTGAGCACTTTTCATGTGTCGCCACACAACAAAGCGACCGTGTGATATTTTAGTTGTATTGTATTACAGAATGATCGAATGTGGTATTGTTTTTTTGAGAGTGAACCCAGCAGCATAGAGTTTTCCCCATACCAAACAACCAACTTAGTGGAAAATTCTCCAGACGTCATTAAAGAGGAATGAAACAGACATGGTCAGTTCTTGAAGGCAGTACGTTCTATTGGAGTCATTGACATTCCTTACTAATCTCAGGCAGCGCCCCCTTTCAGATTTAACCCATAAAATAGATATTCTTTTGGAACAGATGGCAGATGACTAAGTCCAGACATCTCTGTTGTTTCTCTTGTTAAACGAGAATGGAAAAATACTCAACCCAGTATATGTTTAAAACACAATTGTAAGAATATATGATGTTTTGAATGGAGAACTTTCTATAGAAAGTTAAACACATACATTTTCATTATAAAGAAAGTGCACACTTGAATGACGAAATGACAACTTTATTACATTATCATGCATTTCCTGTAACAGAAAACAAATAAAAACTTTTTTGAATGTCAAACTTTGTACTTGAGTGCTACATCTATCTATTTGGGAAAAAAAGAAAATAGGATGTACAAATTACAGCAATTTCCAAAAATTGAGTACATAAAAAGGCTTGAAACTATTTTCAATTTAAAAAATAATTATTTAATTAAGAGTGAAAGATACTTATCCTGATGCTTAGACAAAATCTGCCTGAGCAGATAATAATTAGCCTATTTTTTGTTCGTTTTATATGGTATTGAAAATTAGCAAAATGACCAAAATGTGGGACATAGCTTAAACATTAAAAGAAGTAAAAAACAAACAAACAAAAAAAACATAATTTAAGTTGAATGTCAAATGATTAATCTTGATTGGTAGCATTCAAAATTAATGTTTTTGTTTACATAATATGCTTGCGTAAAACACTGTCATTCTTCTTACTTTGGTTTAAATTAAAAGCAAATAATTTGCCATGTTTATTTGTCTTGTATAACAACAGAGAATGACAGAGATTGTTTTAAAAGATGCCAATAAATGGGAGACATTGTCAGATTATTGCTTCAATTGTTTTTCAATTTATTAAACACATTTAATAAAAATAGCAGCAATAAGAACCATGGAATAAAGTACCAATAAAACAAGGAAAACTGACTATTCAAAAGCAAATGTAAATCCACATTTTCAAATTCTGTTGAACTCATCACTAAATATTAACAATTTCTAAACTAATCCAATTTTTAATCTCACAAAGGTCATCTGATGAGTTATTATTAAAGATATGCTGACATCATAGTATAGAAAAATCTATGTAAATGACAGCTGGTGGACTTCAGTGTTAGTCACAACAGTTATTAGTCTTCTCCTCTTACTAACTATGTTTTTTTTTCACAAGGTTCACTATAACCTTTTTCAAAAACATATCCCTCTGCACAGTTTGTAGCGATACACCATTGACATCTGACTAAACTTATGGTAAGTGTAATTTATTACCATATGTGCTTTCTCTCAAATTCCTGCTTAAAGGTCAGAGCAAACTCTAGTGAGTCAGACCTTTAGAAACCATCAAAACCACCTCAACTCAGAGCAAACGAGAACACCATGCTTAGTGTTGCACAAGGCCTTATTTTTCCTACTGGCACTGCGGCCTGTGTTTCTCCCACTGGCAGATAGCATCGGCATAACTGACTATGACTTTGTCCATCCAGGAAAGAGGCTGAGGAAAAAGAACAGCGCCTTCAAAGAAGCCGAGATGACCTCCATGTAGCGTCAGAGCGAAGATCACATTTTGCTTCTTTTCTGTGGAGAAATCATAGGGACACACTGAAAGCTATTTTAATGAATTTATACCATCTTTCAAGAGGAAAGCCATTCATTCTAGAAGAATGTTTTTAAATTCACTAATTTTTGGCTCATAAGAGTCATTTTCACTACAAAGAACTGACATTTATTCAGAAGATGAACTACACTAGTCGCTATGTAAGTTTTTGATTCAATAAAAAGAACTGAATCGTGAAACAATCTTTTTTTCCCTTTTCATTTAATTTGCATATGTCCGAGAGCACTTATTGCACAGAATGCATTTGATTTAATAAAGACTACACTGGTTGCATAAGTTCCTTTTGATTTACTTAAAATAAGCAACTCAGGAGAGGGCTTTTGTTTTTAGAAATCAGACTACTTTTGTTGTGCATTATGCCTTTAACTGATTAAAAAGTGACTCACAAGAAGCATTCTTTCTGATATCAGACTACTTTGTTTTTGCAAGACCCTTTTGATTCACTAAAAAGAAAGCTGACTCAGAGGCATTCACTTTGGTTGTGCATTACGCCTTTGGTTCACTAAAAAGAAGTGACTCACAAGAAGCTTACATTCAATAATCAGACTAAATTGGTTGCGCAAGATCATTTTGATTTGTAAAAAATTACAAGAGACATTCGTTATGAAACTTTTCGCTATTAAACTACATTTGTTGCAAAATATGCTTTGATCCACTCAAAAGCACTGATTTGCAAGAGGTATGTGTTGAGGAAATCGGTCTACACTAGCAGCACAATATACTTTTGATTCACTGTCGGCTCACAAAAGGCATGCAAAATGCAATGTGTTTTTGATTCACGGATTCAGACAGAATTGGTTTATAAGAGGCATTTGTTCAAGAAATGACTACACTGGTAACAAAATATGCTTTTAATGTACTAAAAATAATTGATTTATGAAAGGAGTTTGTTTAGGAATATGACTACACTGATAGCAGAATACACTAAAAAAGCAGTTTATAAGTTTATATATCAGATTGTGGTGCTACTGTAGTGCAGGAAACTTTGTCAGAGTACTTGAAAACAGTATTCAACTCACATCGTATTTATAATATGAATTGGTTCTCAATCCTATTATAAATACACCTTATTATAATTATTAATTAAAGGAAAACGCCACTGTTTTTCCATATTCCACTATGCTTTTCCCTCAACTTAGACGAGCTGATACATATCTCTCCTGTCTCAGTGCGTGCAATAATTGCTTTAGCACCACAATGTTAGCATTTAGCTTAGCTCCATTCATTCTTTAGGATCCAAACAGGAATTAATTTAAAAGCCACCAAACAATTTCATGTTTTTTATCTATTTAAAGATGGTTACGTGACTAATTACATAAGTATGGTGATACAAAATAAAACGTGGCAATTTTTTAAGTGGATAAAAAAGATAACTATAAGGTATGGCGGAAGAGCATTTCGAACTCGGCGCAGTAATATCATCACTTCTGAAAACTCCCAGTCAATAATACCAAGGAGTGATGATATTGCTGCGTCGAAGCTGGAGTGCTCTTCCACCTGAGATGGGTGAGATATGTATCAACTCGTCTAAGTTGAGGGAAGAACATATTAGAATATGGAAAAAGGGTGGAGTCTTCCTTTAACAGCATTAAATATCAATTAGACATATACTCAGGAGACTAAATAATCAATACAAATTCATATGCAAGACTGCATGTCATGGCCTCTTTAAATATTCATCAACTTTAAAGTTCTGTTGAAGCTCAAGAAGATTAGGTGTCCCATATTTCCTTAGTGCGAGGCAGTTAGGCTTGTTAATGGGAGTTCTTTAACCTGAGGCTGAAGGAACAAGCTGACGGCAGTAATCTGATAAATAATCACAGAGGAAAGATCAGGTGGCACTGAAAAATTCAGCACAGGTGTCCAATGCGGGATCTTAGAAACACAGCGGTGCTGAGAGTCTTAATAGGCACCTAAAAGAGCTATCGTGCACTATTATGCCATATGCGTTGAAGACGCATGCCTTCTTTTTAACACTCCCTTGGTAGGTGCTTTATGTTTAATGGCTGCTTTTTGGCTTGCTAAAAGCCACTTGAAACATCCATCAACTATTCTTGCCAAAGATGGATAAAAATTGATGAATAAATCCTAGTATATAAATACCTGCTAGTGTGCGAGGTATGGTCAGCAGTGACTGATGGACTAATGGATCATCTGAAGAGTTCATCAAGAGGAGAGGAACGCTGATCTAATATGAGAGACATATAAGATTATGGTTTTCAAAAGAACAATATGACTGATTATAACTGGCTATCAATAATGTTACTTACATTTTGAATATAATGCACACAGCTTTCCTTCTCGTAGTACTCCTTTAGGGAGTTGTGTCCATGAAACTTCCTAATATAGACATCATTATGATCATTATGGAAACATAAGATTAAGTGTCTTATGAAAGCTTTTAAAGTACCTCATAATGTTGTCATCAATCTGCATGAGTGAAGTGGCCGTATACAGACGGCTGAGGTTGGCAGCCTCCATATTGCTAGAGCTCATTCCAAATAGACTTGCCCTACAGGACAGATTTACTAGACTCAGTTTCACAGAATAATTAAGGATATAATGAAATCGGTTGCCAGGAACAAGTGTCAATCATACAGTTTAGTGGCCATCAATCAGAGATATTTTACCTAAATAAAAACTTACCTGTGAGACAGAATGATTTTTTTCATGTTGTCTGCCATGAGGAAGTTGTACAGTCTTCTGCACTGATCCCATTGTAGAAATGTCTCCTGAGCCCTAAATACAAACAAATAAAACAGAAAGCAAAGTTGTCAAAACTACATATTTAGAATTGTATGTTAAGTGCAAAAGTTAAAAATACTTTGTCACCTCAGAACACTGTATCCTTGGCAGACGCTGAAACAGCACAGCACTCGTTCCTGATTGGCTGGATTCTCACCCAGGTATTTGCAGGCGATGTTCCCTCCCAGACTAAAACCCACCACGATTAGCTGAGTTTGTGGGAATGTGCGTTTAATGTAGCCCACCATGGCTGAAAACTCCCAGGTACAACCTTTCACACAGTGTTACATAATAAACCATATTAAACATAATAGAAATTAGCATTCAGTGGTTGCTGTACATTTTCTATATAAAGATAGATTTTAAATTACAATTTAAATTTCTAAAAAATAACATATATATATATATATACATAATATATATATACCTGTTTTATACTACCAACTATATATATTTATTTTTTAATAATTTATAATTATAATTACAAGATGTGTGTATGTGAGTGTTTACATTTAAAAAATATACATGAAGAGTTTATTAGCAAGAGTTTTTTTGTTTTATTGTGTTAGCTAGCATTTATTTTGTTATTTTTACCTAATCAACCCAACTGCAGTTTGATTGAGATTATATATATATATATATATATATATATATATCTTTTTTTTCTCTTTTGACTTTATTATGAAGAAATGGTAGTGACTAACTACCTTGTTGTTTTTCACAAGTATGCTTGCTTCATAACAAACAAGCATGCTTGCCAAGCGTGGCTTACCGTAGGTGAACATCCTTGGGGAAGTCAGCTCGATGTTTGGTAGCGCTCCAAGATGGTTGAGAACGGCGCACCTGTAGCCTTGTTTCTGTGAATAATCCACAAAGGTCCGTATATAATGCTTCTCACTATGGTTACCAATCCCAGGACATATCACCATGGTGATGTCATCTGTGATGGGACAGAGATAGATAAACAACGCCTTTGCCTCTCCGGAGGAATCGTCTTAATCATATACACCATAAGTGAATGAAAATGACAAGCAGTCAGTGTCTAAAAATGCAAGAATGCTGCATAAAAGATTATTTGTGAGTAATATTCCAGTTTTTTTTTTTAAACATACGATAGTGTATATTTTTAGATCAAGATTTCCCCTTTGGGGTCAAAATTCCCTTTGCTATTACCTCCGGTACTATGAACACCTTGTGGCTCGAACAGGTCAAAGGTGGCAGTGGCTCCATCTGGCATAGGCAGGTACTTACGCAGCCCACAAGGTTTAGGGGACTTAACCCTTCCCATCTTCCCATAAAGAGCAGTCTGGAGATGTCCACTCTTTCCCCATAACAAGGGAGGGATGTACCTTAAGGCATATGCAGGTAGCGTAATAATTATTAAGTGTATACAACTATTTATTTAACTAATGTTCTCCTGGATTCTTCTAGTCATTCTAAACATGTTTGTTTACCTAAATAAGGTGCAATCTGTGAGAAGACTAGCAATAAGATCACAAGAAATTGTTCTAGGCAGCAGCACTCACTCTTTGGTTAGAATGGGGCAAGACTTGAGCAGGTAGCGATTGAGAGGGGTGTCCTGACAGGTGATGTCAGGGGCCGCCGTGGGACACTTCAGGTTCAGGCTACGCACTATGACATACAGCACCGTGGCTACAGCAGCCAGCTTCATGCCATCAAACATGGCCGGCATCTCAGGAGATATGGTGCGGACGTCTGGCTCCACTTGGGCACTCATGATGGATTAGTTTACTAATAGCTGATTTAAGGGAAAAAAAAAGAAATATGTTAATATTTTCACTTATAAGAATTTTTAAATGCATAGAAGAATATATACATAATCAGACTGTAGAATACCACAGATTTCATATATCACTTTATATTCAGATTAAATGGAATAAGCCTAAGGAAATAAGCCTCTCAATATTCATAAAATGATGTGTGTAAACTAAAGTCACATATTATCTCTCCTTTTTATAATATCAGACATTACTTGTCACTGACCCATATATACACACCTGTGCAGAGACACATGCATAAGCAATAGAAAACAGTACATTTGGAAACAATTAATCTAAAAAATGGCTACACATATAAAAATAGTATAAATATAAAAGACATAAGTATTACACATAGAATGAAGAAATAATTTCATATCACACCTTAAAAAATGTGTGCTGGGTTACAAAGCAGCTTCCGAGTGTCAATGTTCAGTCCAGCAGAAAAACAGAGGCACTTCCCTGACCCAGATGTTTCATCCAGTCAAAGTATCCTGCATCATGCAACAGTTGCAGGGGGTTAATCTGTCTGCTCTTAGTGAGTAAACCTCAGTTTTTGTGGACAGAGTAATTATACTGACATAAACACACTTAGAATATTTTTACTATTCCGTCTAAAGCTTTTGTATTACAAAAGGAAAATAAATATTGCTTGTGCGTAAACAGATTATAACTATATAACATCGAATTCTCTTAGCATGCACAACATGCATTAAAAACAGTGTATACCTTGTTTTCAAAGTTGTCCAGTGACTCGTCTGTGTCGCTGCTCTTGACATCTTCACTATACCGTTTCTCAAAGACATCTGACGACTATAAACAACATTCATAGAGTATTGTCATTCACTTTACACCCAGCAACTGGAGCGCGTCTACAGTCGTGTCCTCTGATTGGAGCAGCGTCACAATTACGTCAGGATCGGCGCGCCTACAGTGCATTGATATTCGTCTGGTATCAGCACTAGTGTGCGCTAGAATTACAACAGCGTCCACTTCACTGTCATTCAATAGCTGTTACCTCAAGTGAAAAAAGTACAAAGAAATTACACTAAGTACAGATGATGTGTTAAATTTTCAGAAAAGGAGAAGTCAAAATATTGGTCCAAAAGCATAAGGGAAAGTTTACAAAAATGTTCAACAAGTAGCTGCACTAAAGAAGAAGTTGCTTTGTTTTTATTAAGCCTGTGCGCAAACCTCATGGTCGCTTATTTAAGTTAAACATTTAAAGTAAAATAAACCTTCAATAAGAAATGTATAAAGAAAAGTGATCAGTTTCCATCACCTTTGTGTTGCGTTACTTCACAGAACAGAATAAAGAATCTCACTTATTCCTTTAAACGACTCTACTGGACATGTTTGTTTAGTTTAATTTATCTCCCAAAACTAAAATTCTTAAAATAATACATATATATATATATATATATATATATATATATATAAACATTCAGGCAGGCAAATAAATAAATAGCTTAAATTAAAAAAGTATATATACAGTATATTTATATATTATATAAAAAAAATAATGCCAGCTTAACGTGTTTATTGTACATATTGCAAAAATCTTTAACCACTCACAGAAATGAAATGTGTAAAACAGAGAGGAAAAAGCTTACATGCTAAATACAAATAAATCAGCAAATAAGTAGGAATTAATGAATGAATAGACTAAATAATAATAATAAAAACATTATCGTATGATAAATAGCCTATAACATGTTTTAACCCTTTTTAATCCTTTTAACATGTAAAAAATTTTTATTTCTTGTCTCCCAGAAATCAAATGCTTAACAGAGAGGAAAAAATATAGATAGATCGTATAAATATGTATGAAAATGAATCGTGTGCTGATTGATAATTTCCACAAGATGGCAGGATACAACTGAAAACACACACTGCTCCATGTCTGAAGGAAGTTGTTTACAGTTTCCATGTATTACAAGTGCTTTCGTCAGAGTGGTATGTTCTCACAGAAATTCAGAGAACTGGAGAGAGCAGATGCAAAAGTGTCAACAGCAGTGGACTAGCAGTCCAAGAACATCTTGAGGACTCAGTATAGCAATTACATGGCAAATTCCAAGTAAATGCACTCTGTAATGCACAACTGATTTAATTCCCCTTATAAATTATTGTATTGTTTCCAGTAAGTGCCATAAATGAAACTCAGTTAGTCACTCTAAGTGATGCTAAATAAGATGGATATTTTGTGAAGGGAACGAGGATCTTAAATGTCTGATGTTTAAAATCCAGCTCCATGATTTTCCCACAGCCGATATCCATTATGTTATTAGAGATTAGTGGCTCCGCTGGAGGAAAATCAACCTCACTTTTTATTCAATCAAATCAAGTGGGACTGGCTAAAGTGTCTGTGGAGGAGTATTTATACGAGCTCTTAAGGGCCCCAGCAACAGAGCCAAGAGAGACATTAATAAGCTATTTTTCATTTTGCATAAAACGGAATCTAGTGGTGCATGAACAATTGGCCTTCTCCTTAAAAGTTATGACTTTGTGGAGTCCTTTTAAGTTTGGGGTTAACAATATAATAGCCTATCTACCATTTCTATTCACATTTTACTCTATTTAAAATTTACTGGATCCTCCAGTTTACATTGTCCAGCAGCTTGACATTTTGCTGCATGTACACAAAACCACAAGGTACAACAAAAAGCATGACCACCAATCGACAATCACCCACACTTTGTATCGACCCGCATGCATGAATGCATCTTAGCTAGAGCAATACACCCACTACATTGACCTTACAAAGCCCAATTATGCTTTTGCAAGAATGCAGCATTTGTTTATGCAACAACAATCTGCTTTATCTAGCTTTCCAAGCCTGTTATAAAAAATAACTTATTTTCAGTTGCATAATTTAATTGAGGTTTAAATGAACGCTTCCAACACCTGCAAAAGCCTTAAGCCTTAAAAAAATCAGCTCCTTTTAAGATCTTTAAAGAGATTCTAAAGACTCTGTCATAATTTATTCACCCCACTTTTGTTATTTATACCGTGAGACAGAAAAACAGCCTCACTTTCATTTGTATGAAAAAGTTATAGGCCTAGGAAGAGAACGGTGACTAATAGGCTACTGTCAAACACAGATTCTTTTATTGCTCCCGTTTGGTTTTGGGAACCGAAAAAATCCGGTTTTGGGAACGATCTCTGTTGGTTCGTTTTGTAGCTAGGTTTAGAAGAAAGCAAGTTATGAAGGTTTGAAACGACATAAGTAAATATCCCCCATGTAAACACAGAAAAATGCCTGAAACCACCAAATGTTTTCTCGTCCTGTTCTGTTTACTGTATCAAGTCAATCAAACAGCGCACCGTTATTCGCACTAATGACTACCCTAGGGGCGGGGTCGTGGGCGGGGCCATATTTTAAAAACACGATGTAATTGGCTGAGAGCAGAGATACACGTGGGAGCGCACATATTGTCCTCTCGCCTCTAATCTTGCCCGTAGTCATAACGGCGAACGGATTCATACCGAACGACTCCCGAGACCGACGAGAAGTTCACCGAAGAACAACAGTTCGGCGCCATGAGAACTTTCTCAAGCTTGTCTGTTAGTTTTTCACTTTTTGCGGCGTTTCTTCTCGCCGTTTCAGTCTCCACTGCGAGCGGTAAGTGTTTTTGTTTTCGCCTGTGCGTTGAGCGCTATAGAAACAGCATGGCAAACTACAGTAATAAACAAAGCAAGTTAAAGTCTACGATCCTTACTCGTTCGATGGTAAACGTTTTAAATGCCATTCAGCTTATTTTCTTAATACTTTTTTGTGCGTGTCATATAGCCTATGTTTTTGCTTTCATAAATGTAATAATGAATGAACGATGTTTGGTGTCCTTTCTCACACTATCATCTTGTAAACAAGTCTTAGCGTCTTCACTTTATGACAGTCCCCGTGGTCATCTAGCTGATCTCTCTCTTAGACCAAATTGTATATTATTCGGGTCTGTACTTGCGTTTAACGCCTTGGGCTCTCTGCTTTGTCCTTTTGTTGTCTATACAAAACATCATGTGCTGAATTCAATCCATTATCAGTGACCTACAGGCTTGGGCAGACTTTTATAGCTGCCTGGTCAGATGTGGAGGACCATTTGAGCAGCAATTGCATGCATGTGCTCCTCGTGTATGTTAATAATTTTTGACAGCAAGTCTAAATGAATTTCCTCCATATACCCTGAACAAGAGAGAGGTGACATTTTTAATACTTTCAAGTGTTGTTTTTTTAATGTTTGGATTTCAGTATTTAATTGGCCCTATTACTCATTCTAGCCTCCATGGATGTTGTTACTTGTTTAAGAACACACTTCCCCATCTGCCCTTGAGCCTCAGGCCATGATCTGGCTCCAGTCTGTAGGTGTGGCTCAAGTGCCCAAGAGTCACTTCCAATGAATGTGGCCACTTTAATATGCAGCAGAGCCCAACGAGGCCAGGACACTTCCTGCCACTAATGACCAGTACAGCAGGACAGGTTTGTGCAAACTTTTGAAAAATCCTGTAGAGTTTCATTACTATAATATTGACTGCTTTTTGCTTGGTTTGCGATTGTGTTCCAAGTTAGAGAGTTTTCCATGTTTAAGCGTTTTCCCGTTAAGTTTTCAAATGGTACAGTTGACACCTCATTGATCTTGTTCATTCACACTTCAAGTGATGAAACTGGCGCTCAGTGATGTTAAATAAATAGTTAATCGAGAAGAGAGAACTTTGCACATCATTTACTTATTTTCATGGCTTTCCAACACCTGTGTGATTCCTTTCTTCCATGGAGCTCAACAGCAGATGTTTAGCAGCTGCACTTTTCTATTCATTGAAAGTGAATGGTGACCTTGCAGGACAAAGAGCACCATAAAAGGGGTCTGTATGACTTTTGCAATATATTCCATATTATAGCTTTAAGTAAAGAAAAGCTTGTCAAACTTGGTGCCAACCATCATTAGTACTAAGGGATCTAGTAGCAAGGCATGGGATTTTAATGCATATTCAAGTAATGATATCTGAGAAGATTTTCATTAAATAACTTGAATACCAGTCTGTTCATTGACTTGGTATGTAGTCATATGGAGCATTTATTTGAAAGATTTAGGTGCATTTTGGAGCTTGCCAGCTGCTGATCACCATTCAGTGTCAGTGTGTAAAAGAGAACAGTAATAACATTTTGCCTAACATCTCCTTTTGCATGTGATGGAAGAAAGAAATCATACTACAACATTCTACAACAACATGAAAATGATTAAAGGTTGACAAACTTTGAATTTTTAAAATTTTTAACTCTCCCTTAAAAGTTGAGAAGTGTTTGTCTCATTTACGGGATTGAGAAGGTAAACGGCTTTGGATAGAAGCTGCACTCTCAAGCTGATCTAAGATCAGCACTCATCCATCAAAATCTCACAAAAACTGCTTAAAATCAGCAAACACAGACTTTTATCAACACAACCCAGGCCTCTCAGGTCAGCTGACAGAGAGTACGCTAATTATAGCGACTGCACAGCCTCCCGCTTTTCACTCGCTCTCTTTTGCAAGAATGTGTTTGCGAGCCGTTCAAAAGCTGTCGCGTGGCCCGTGCCATCTGGCAGCGGGGTCTTCCCCTTCGGGGATGGGCTCATTTGTCCTGACTCCACTCCTAATAGCGGTCCAATGAGATTGCGTCTCCTGTGATTAATTTTCAATAAGCCCTAATCAATGTTTCATTCATAGGCAGAGCAACATGGCATTTTTCATTTCGCTCCATCTTGGTCTCATGCTCCATTTTCCAATCTGCTGTATTGAATTTTTAAAATCGCATATTCCAACACTTGTCAGGAAACTTTGATTACCAGTTTCTGAACAAATCGACTGAACTGGATTTATGTCTACTTTGAATCTGTGTAAAAAGCATCATGCCAAAATATTATGCTTTGCATTATAGCATTTCCAAGTAAGATTAATTATAAGCCTATTTGCGTTGCCTTAGAGAATGGCTGTTTTCTCTGTACGTCAGAGTGTATTTTTAGGCTTTGTGGGTTATTTTTAAGAACAGATGGCTGTGGTGTTCTAGAGAAATGCCTTTAGTTTACAGAAATCTCACCTGAATATGAAAGCTCACTGACAGTTCACCAGAAAAGCGGTTTTAATGGTCAAAGAACAGTACGTTTCTTTTGTGTGCACCATATCTTTATGGATCATTTGCTTGGTCATTAAGAGGTGCAAGTCACACGGCTCAGTGCTTTGAGCTGTTCTGGGAGTTTAAATGTTGGATTTGTTGATGTAGGAATGTGTGGTTTGGAACACCAAGTTCCCCAGAGCCATTTGAAGGCATCTTAAATGATATGCGAATGACCGCATAGCTGAGAAAGCACACTGAACATTAACACACACCTACACGCATGCATATTCACACCAGCAGTAATGAGGAGTAACAATTCCAGGACACCTTTAGCATAAAGTGTGAAGCATGGTTGTCTCAAGAGGTAAACTAAAACTTTAGGAGTATAAATATACACAGAGGTTGTAACATAAGTCAGCACCTAGACACAGATCATCTATTTTTAACAGCTTAAAAGGTTCTGTTACATTACTTGGATGTTGTAAACATATTTTATCAGTGTCAAGTCAAATTGTTCATTTTTAGCCCACTTATAATTAGTGCTGTCAAATGATTAATGACATCCAACATTTTATGTTTTCATATAATATAATATAATATAATATAATATAATATAATATAATGAGTGTATATACATGTAGTCTAAATATTTTTAAAATATATACTGAATGTGTGTGTATTTTTATGTACATAATAAACAAACGGTACACATATTATGTAAAAAATGAGTCAAAATGAGCTCTTTTGTGCTGCTGTGTCTTGTAGGCACATTTTTTTTGTTTGATTAATAGTAATATAATAATAGTTAGAATATTATGTATATTAATTTTCACTTTTTCAACATTTAGATTACCCATGCCATCATCTAACCCTCAAATAATCATCTGCTGCCAATATTAATATAATAACACTCTTTAATGTGCAAATCTCAAAACCAATGTCATGAGCTTTTTTCATACTGTACATTTTATTGCTCTGATTTTTTGATAGACTTGAAGCATTTTAAAATAATTTTCAATTAAAAAAAAAAAAAAAAAATATATATATATATAAAAAATATATATATTTATTTAGACAAAATACAGACATTTAACACTGTCCATGCATAGGCAATCAACAATAATATGAAAATAAATATTGGTAGCATATCTTCAATAAATGCTCTTTTTTTGAGGGACCTTTTTGATTTGAAAGTCACAGTATTATTTATAAAATATATTTATAAAAAAAAAAAAAATCAAGGAAAGACCCATATATATGACCATTTGAATACAATGTCACTAAATTACCATTATAAACGTCTCTAGTCTATAAAGAGTGAGTGTGCTGCATACTTAGTACAGTTGCACTTCCTATCTTTTCTTGAATCCCCTAGAATCAGACTGGGATTCGGTGTGTAGATGTGTTTTTGCGTTTGCGTGCTCTCACATGCACTTGTGCTGTGTTTTGGTTGTCCTCCAGTCTGTTGTTTTTGTTTTGCACCTGTTCCTAATACGACAGTCAAGGGTTCTTTTGTTGGCCAAGTGTGCGTGATCCGCTCAGCAGATTGTAGCCGAATGACTCCTCATGCCGATGACTAATTTCTAAAGCCCTTCCCTACTTTTTAAGCATTATTCGTTATTATATAATTATTGTTCTCATAAGATTGCAGATCAGGTCGTGCTTCTTTTTGAAATGACTCAAGTGACGTTCCGGATATATGAAATGAAGGAGCTAGTGGTTTTATGGTTTTGACCTGTTCTGTTATTTGCAAACTTCAAACTGTTCATTTTGGTTCTTTAAGTAAAATTTTTTTTTTTAATTTTTCTGGCAAACCATAACCATATAGTAGCACATCAAATGTGTTTGTTTTTGGACCGTTTACTTTAAAATTTAAAGCTGATGTTTATAGTTTATGTGCCACTAGTATCACCAAACTCAATTGTAACAGGCCACCGCTGTCATTCCAAAATTCTTATTTTTAGGTTTATCCCTTTAAGGCTGCACATGTTTAACATCAGTGCAGTCACAATAAGTGTGTTTTGACCATACTGGGACTGGGTCAGTTGCACGTTGGTTATTACTCATTTTGTGAGTTGGCACAGCACTGCCTGCTTGTTTTTTTTTCCAGGGTCACAGTTAACTGGCCAGACTTCATTTCTGCTTTCTTTGTCCTTGTTTGCGTGCCTCATTTGTGAGAGAGCAGCGAACACTCCCACAGTGGCTTGCCCTTACACGTTTAACTCCGAGAAAGACCATGTGATATACTATAGCGCCTAAAGCCATCTATTCGAAAGCCTGTGGGGAATAATCTGCTTTCACTCCTGTTTCAGAGCTTTTGCTGATCAAAAGGCCAACTCAGCTGATGAGACGCTGATCAAATGTTTCACTTCATCAAACAGCTTTGCGTTCAGCTGATGTGTTCAGTTCTGTCTAATGGCCTTCCAGAACGTATTAGGCCAACATTGAGTCCTCCTGACAGTTAAACTAGGTTAAGTATAGATGGTAAATGTTAGATGATTCATCATTATGTGGAATCCCTGACATGAATTATTATCCACCCTGTTTAGTTTACATCTCAGATATAGTTCCAAGTAATAGTGTACTTCAAAAATCACTCAGGTCATTCTAAACCTGTATATTTTTCCTACCCAAAATGAGTTTTAAACTGACAAATGAAAAGACATTTAAAACTGTTAAAATTCATGTTTTAAAATATAGTTATATA
>JAUCMS010007257.1:0-22718 GCA_032357445.1 Enteromius radiatus
CACTTTTCTTTTATTGGTCGGATGAAATATGCTAATTTTTTGAGATAGGAATTTTGGGTTTTCATGAGCTGTATGCCGAAATCATCAATATTAAAACAAAAAAAGGCTTGAACTACTTCAGTTGTGTGTAATGAATCTAAACTATAAGAAAGTCTAATGTTAATGAACTTGTCTAATGTTAATAATGAACTTCTCAATATGCTTCTCGAATCACAATATGCTAATTTTTTGAGAAGGACCTGTATATTATAGCCTGACAAATAGCTGAAATTGCTTTAGTTTAAGCGGCAGTGTAAATAATTTTTCTCGATTACAAGGAGACATCATTATAAATTAGTCTATAGCCTGTGTTCCCATGACTTCTGATGTTTCTTCACTTTCATACCTTGCTATGCACTTAAACAAAGAAGAAAAACACATTTATTTGAAAGTTGAGCTCTTTTATATCAAAAGCAACAAAGCAGAACATTACTGCGATTGCTGGGTGGCTGACATGCTACAAATAATGAATACATACATAATACAGCAATCTGATCAGTAAAGAGCTTGAACAACACATTATTGAAAGACACAATTTGTGTTTCGCTATAAAACTTAAAAGTACTAAAGGGACAAATCTTATTCCTATTGGGTGACGCACTATAACGAATCCAATGGAAGACATGAAATCTTATTTCCAAGCATATTATCCCCGCGAATATTGCACATGATATAATTCCTGCTAATAATCATACATGCCTTTGTAATGTATTAAAAATGGTTAAATAAAAGAGCTACAGTGCCCCAAAGGAATTTCGACTGAGTCTGTGAGCTGATGTTAAGATAAAAAGTTGTTTCTGTTCAGTCTTTTAATAAATATCATATTCTTGATATTAAGCGCTTTCCGCGAGTTCTTAGATCTCATCCCAGTACGATGAAGCGGCTGCTCGGACAGAACAATATTCAAATATGCCTCAATTCCGGTGGCCTTCTCTCAATCCACGTCATTTGCAGGTGCACTATACTGCATAACTTTAACTTGAAACATTTCTACTTTATTCTCGTAATATTTCGACTTTTAATCTCGTAATATTACGACTTTATTCTGGTAGTTTCGATTTTTATTCTCATAATATTACGGCTTTAATCTCGTATTATAAAATTAATTAAAAAAAAAAATATTTTTTTTTTTTATTTTTTGGTGGCACTAAAACGCCGTTGTAATTGAAACGGCAATAATGATCTTTACAAATACAATCTGACAACATGTTTTATTGATAGCATATACAGATCGTGTAGGCTACTATAACGTTTACTCAGCTCTTCTCCCTGTTTACCGGTGACTTACTTTAACGTGTTTCGGGAGGAGAGGATGCATTTGCATGTTGTAGATCCCCACAGCTCGGATTCAGCACGAATTAATGTCTGCGCAGGTCCGGCTGGCCTAGAGCATGGTCGGGTATATGCAAATATGGTGAGCATAACTAAAATTCTAGCACCTCTACACTAGTTACGAAACTGAATGTGTTGTGTTGTGTTGGAATTTGACCTTTTTTAGTCGTCTTTTGCAAACACTTGATTTCTATAAGAAGTAGGAAACGATGGTGTTTGAGTCTCACAGTATGTTATGTCCATGTACTAAACTGTTATTATTCAACCATGCCAAGGTAAATTCAGTTTTCCATTCTATGGCACCTTTAAACTACCACATACATGATTTCAGAATCAGCATATAAAGTATTTCATAATATAGTCAGTATGTTTGTGAATATTAATGATAATAAAGGAAAAATGAAATAAAAACGATCCATGTGTCACATCGCTATTGCCATGACACGTTGCCATGGAAACAATAAGACTAAACATTCCAAAATAATGGTTGCCTAAAAAAACTCACTCTGAGGGCTCAGCTAAAATATTTTACACTCACATGTGAAAGGTTTAAGTCTGCCTACACTGGATGCAATAAAGCGACCGTTGAAAACCATTTGGAATTTGTTTCAGCAAGTCATAAATAGAACGCGGCAGCGGTTTTCTGTCTGAGATTTGTTGTGCTGCATCATACCATTATCACAAGGATTTCAACAAGTTCTTGTGAGACCTGTAGCATCTCGCGAGATCTTGTGCCACGAGATCTCATGACACCCCTAGTAGCTAATTTGCGACCCAAATAGAGGGAAGCCGACAGGGCACGTTAACACAGGAGTAGTGATCACCTCAAGAACCCATGATTCTTATCAAACCACTGTTGATTAAACAACACAAGCAAATAATTCTACCATCCATAGATCTGCAGGCTTTAGAATGAAGATTTGCGGTATATTTGTATGCAAGGTCCTGCCTCATTTAGCCAAACAGAAGCACAGATAAAACCTAATGCGAGTGTCTAATTCTGCAGGTTTGAATTCATCCCAGACATCAGTCCTTTCTCCACACTGGGATGGCGGTAAGCCCAGATGCTTTGTGCACTTCAAAGATGTTAAGACCTGGCTTTCTGTCTGTGCGTAAAACAAAGGAGCTTTACTACCTCTGCCTTAAAGCTTTTGAGGGCCATGAAAAAAAAAAAAAAACTCAATATCACCTCTAAGAAAAGATTCAGGAATAACACATTAAACAACAAAGACGAAAAACACTCACAAAAGTGTTTCAAACTTCCTTCACTGCTCTCCTTAAAGTTCTTGAAAAGGCTGTTGAATAGCTAAAGGAACAAGCGTGAAGTTGAGCGAGAGAGAGTTGGGGTGGGAAACGGATGAGGCCCGACTTATCGTCTGCCAGAGCGGCTTAGATTAGCGGGGAGCAGGACATAGAATGAGGAGTGGGAGAAGAATATATACAAAAACTGCTGGGCGGTATTAAAACAGACAGTTGCATTAGCCTACTAATAAGATGAGACAGTGCAATACTGCTGTGGGGAAAAAAGGTAGAAATCCCTTTCGTGCTTTCTTGGATTCTATCTTCTCTTATTTGCAGAAATAAGAAGCGCAGACTTTCTGTTTGAATTCTCTCGCCAGTATCCAATAGCAGGTAACTGATAACAGGGAGTTGGAGGAGAGCAGATTTGTCATAAGTTTAACTAGCAGGATATTAATTATAGCTTTTTTTTTTTGCATCAGCCGCAGCCAGGGCAAATAATCTAGCCCTGAACTTTTGACTATTCCCACCAGACTTCTTCGTTATCAGCGCTGTGTCAAACCGCCCACAGCAGTCCTGTCGGCAAACGACCGCTGAATGTGTTCTGTCCGAGTGGGGTTTATGATTTATGAGGCTTGCGCGGGCTAATCACCGCAGGAGATGTAGAGGAGCATCAGCGTGAGAAACTCCTACACACTTGTGTTCGGCTCCACTGACTGCAGGATGTTGTGGTTCATAGGAAGCATGTCAAATTCCTTTCATCACACTTGTCCTTTTCTCTCTCTCTATCTACTTCACTCTAACTTTCACTCTCTAGGAATAACCGACTCTACTGATAGGCGCTAAGACTTGTTTATGATTGTTCACAGTCCGTTTTATGTGAACACCACATTGGTATTTTTAGTGATTTGTGGCCTTGGTGGACCAAAGGGACATTTTTGTAACATTGTAATAGTACTGTACATGTTTCACTAGTGCTTTGTTGTATGTTGGTGTGAAGGACTCTTATGATGATACTTCAAAAATGAAAAGTGTATTGTATTTACTCCCCCTCATCTCGTTCCATACCTGTATGAAATAAGGCTTTTTAAAGGAGTTTGCATTCTATGGACAAAAAAGGAATACATTTTCAGTCATACAGGTTTGGAACAACTTGAAGGTGAGTAATTGATGACAGAATGTTCATTTATGGCCGAACTTTCCCTTCAAAAGACAGAAAAGATTGTAATAGATGAATGAAATCTAAGTTCCAAAGCAGTTACGTGTCTCCAAAGGAATCAATTTTAAAATAATGATATTATTTTATTTAATATGAGCTCTTATAAGGATTCAGGCAGTTGAACAGCAGGGACAACATTCAAGCAAACAGCAAACTAATATTTTTTAATAATTACAAAATTGTCCATATTACTAGATCTAAATACCATTGACCCATTATTTGAATTTTTGGAATGCTGAGTGCAAGGCAGATAATTGCTTATTTCCTCTATCTGAAAAATGGGACCTTTTTATTTTTGAAAGCAGCCAGAAATTAATGGTCATGCTCCTTTTCAAATGTAATGAATGTACATTCACATTTATTTGTATCTATATCTATGGCTTTATCAATGGAGACTGGTGCTTTTCAAAAGTGAACAAGCACAGGTGTCAGTTATGAATGGCAAAATGTACTTAGATCTCTTTATTTATTTAGGTTTTTTAAGTTGCTTCTCAGTCTACTGCTAGTCAAATAAGTGATTTTCAATATACTCGTATTGACAAAAGTATGAATACTAAAGTATATTACACCAGACAACTAACTGAGTGCTTTTAATTTCAAATGCTGTCAGTCATGTACGTTCAATTATTGGCCATGAAATTACTCCTATCTGAAAGCCTGACCAATCATCTTATTGAAAAACTGGGCTTCCAGACTATACATACATGTATGAATGAGGATACTAAAGAAATATTTTAGTACTTTTCTAAAGAAAAAAAAGAAAATCTATGAAATATTGGCAAACATATCAATAAATGGGAATAAAACCATTAAAAATGTAGCTTACTTTGAAGTTTGGAACAAAGTGCTGCCATTCTTCTCTTTAGCGTGGATTTTTTTCACATTTCAACAGGTAGAGCCTTACAGCCATTTGATTGGATGACAGACATCCAATTACATGGACAGCAAAACACACACACACACACACACATATATATATATATATATATATATAATTTATTTGATTTTTGTGTAAGCTATGCTTTTCTTGTATTGTATGGATATATATGTGAGTGCATCAGTTATTTTCTCTAGTTCTTACATGTTAGATGTGTGTTTCCACTCAGGTAAAGCACCATAAAGTTCAAGTTGCAGAAAGAAATGAGCTAGATTTCATAAATCACATGGGGTGAACGCACATTGCAGTAAAAGTGTTCATAAGCTTTCGGCAAGCAGAGAAAGCCGGAACCTTCAATTACTTCCCTCCTCAGGGGCTGCATGGGGATGGGGAAACAGGGGGATGAGAAGAGAGAAAAAAAGAGAGACACAGAAGCAGTTGTATAATGATAAAGGGGAAAAGAAAGTAACTCTCCACAGACAGATTGCACAGGCTGCATTCGTACCCCTGCCGTGTGTGCTGCTCTGGCTGTGTGAGAGGAATCTTAACATGGGGAAATCACAATATTGAGGGACACTCTTTCTTTCCTCCCGCTTCTCCATTTTGCCTGTTTAAGTGCAACCCCGATGCTGAGGACGCTATGACTGCCTGCAGCTGCCATCATACCCTCCATTTTCTCAAAGTCTGTCAGTGGCTGAAGGGTTTTGGACAGACAGGGAAATGGATAGTGGCTAAGGCTGACACACACTAATAGTCCAGGCATGTTTCACTCATGTCACTTTTAAGCATTTGAGCCCTCTGATCTCAGTCCCTCTTTATACATATACATATATATATATATATATATATATAGCACTTAAAGACAGACCCCTATGGAATGGTTTTTTGGCACCTAGTTGTTATTGAAAGTACAAAATGAAATTGCTCCATTATAACAATTGCATAAGTGCTTTAAGCAATGCTGATTGTTCATCAACAGAGCCGCTGATAAGTGGAGTATATTGAGGCAGAAATTACCCTCTCAACCACGTAAGTACTTCTGAGGAACCTTGTTTAATGAAACCTCCACTTTACATAACCAAATAATTGGCCTAGGCAAGTGGACCTGTTTCAAAAGCACTCAGGTTTCCAGTGCATACAGTACACAGGATCAGATGCCAGTAAGTATATCAATCATCTTAGGTATTCAATCCGGTCAAATGACATTGGCAACAATAGAAACACTCAGAAATTCAGTAATCAATTCAACATTCTATGACTAAAGCAGCTGGAGGCCAGACAAAGACGTCACTGGGAACAGTGAGTGATGCATGAACTACATCAGTTTCCCTCAAGCTCTTAGAAAGATGTGAAAAGTGTACTTAATTGTTATTGGTTTTCTGGTGGTGATGCAGAATATTTTATTTGAAAATAGCACATTTACTGTATACATATATGTTTGTATAGCACAAAGCATTTAGCTGAGAAATGCTCATAATTTTGCTTCAATAGGTCACAGGGTTCAAAAATAACTCATTAGCACAGATTTATAAGTAGCCTAAACAACAAACTCAAATATTGTCAAGGTGTGCATCTCTGAAATGGTAATTGCGAAACTTAAATTTTTTTTCAACGGATGCTCGTATTTCCTTCAAGAGAATAGCACATCTTGACCGTTCCTGTTGAGAGTAAATTACACATATTGAAACTTTCCACAGAAAGCTGTAATCAGCACAAGGAGCCTATAAACACATAATGCCACAATCAAGGGGCATCCTACTCCTCGAGGACTAATGTCTTGCACAATTTTTAGTAATCGTGAAGACCTTGATTAGCTAGTTCAGGTTTTAATTGGGATTGAAGCTAAACTCTGTGGGATAGTGGCCCTCCAAGAGCAGATCTGGAAACCCCTGCCGTAATCAAAGTTGAAAAAGCAGAGAAAAAAGTGTATCTTTTTGGATCTTTGATCTTTCAAAGCCATTTTTATTTTATCTGACAGTAGCTAAATAACACAATAAAAATGCTGCATGTGTCAATATCCACTTTGTTCTCTGAATATCCACTATTATAATGGAGAAATATAGAAATAGGGAGCAAATACATCTTTTCATGCCATTGTATATATCCTATAGTTGGTGCTTCCAAAAAGAATAAAGGAAATATGCAAGCCATTACCTCATCTGAGGATGATTTTATTTTATTCTGTGCTGTATTATTGTTATTATTGTTATCATCATTTGCCCAAACCAGACAATTTAAATGTTAACTGCCTCATGAACAAGTGGGTGCCTCTAATGCATAATTTCTTCAATGTACCGATGAAGGGAAATCACATGACCATGTCTAAAATGTTCTAGAGAGGCAAATTAACGGCCCTTTCTCAATGCAATTGTTTATCTGCTTGTTTATTGCAATGATAAAAGCTGAAATAAGATGGTTGCATGGAGAGTAGACCCATTAACTGTTACTCACTCTCATTCTTACATTATCCCTTCTAAGTGCTTGTTCCAGCTCTACTGAGGGCCTTTGAAGCAGATAGAGATCATAATGTTTATTACAGATTCGGCGGACAAAAGACTGAACAAAAATGGACTGGCGAGAAGCAAGGGGAGTTCAGCAATTTAAGACATCTTCCTTTGTCACAGATCTATCGAGTGTTGTGTCTGCAATGTATGTATGTATGTATGTAAAAAAAAACATTTTAAGTGGTTTGAACTGCTACGTTGAATAGTGGATTTTTCAGCGTGTTTACTGCTGCATTATTGCACACTGTAGCATACTGAGCATTCATATTTGACAGGACATGCGGCTCCATGAGACAATGAAATGAAAAATACGTCAATAACATAAAAGTTGAAAATAGGCACGCTTAGAAACCTGGGGGCCAGAAACACAATTATTCAAACTTATAATGCTCAAATTCAGACTAGAGTCGAACCTGTTTCACTCATCAGATACCATGTCTCAAAATTTACTGGGATTTCATGGAGCCACTTCTCACGCTTTGGATCTAACACCATTAGGAGCTTCATGGGTATTTTGCCTCCTAATTTCTGATCCCCAAGATGCTGTGAGAATTTCTGAATCTTACCTTGAGATAAGAGGAAGCTTAAAATTTGCCCCTGAAGGGAAAATAATTTATGAGAATCTGTGCCTCTATTTTTCTTCTGTAAAAAACTTCAGATGCAGCCAATTGCTTAAATTTACATTTACATTTACAAGCCACACCCCCAGTAAAGCACATAGAGGTGAATACTGATTTGAGTCTTGCCAACAACATTGCTATTCACCTCCATGTGCTGCTTTCATTTTGGCCCATCTCACTGCTTTCAACAAAGGTTCAGTGTCTCAGTTTGTAACTTAAATGACATTAGGGAGACTTTAAAAATAGAGGTTCCTTTTTTATTTTCAGAAAAGGTGCATGGATAATTTCTAAAACAGAGAAAGGGACAATATGCACACTAAAAAAACTGTGCACAACTGAATTGAGAATGGCTGTTAAAAGGCTCACCTTAAGTTAAGCCGCTAATCAAGGTCTTATACTTGAAATTTACAGGCAGGTGTGTTAAGGCGAGTTGATGTTCATGATCAAGTTTGATGACCCCTGCTTTAAAACCTTGATGTTTGATATATGGATGAATAGAAGCCTTGAAGTTTAAAAGATGGATGGATGGATTGATAGATGGATTGACTGCTTGAAAAACTAGCGCAACCCTGCTGGCAAACATTGGCCACTCTGTATAAGAAATAAAATATGTAATACGTTCAGTTTGTCTGAGGCGCTTGAAAAACTGCTAAAATGCATTGGCTACTTTTTCTTTGTTGAGCTGTGAAAGAGTTTAGAAGCTAAACATTGCATTGTTAATACTTCAAGGTCGAGGATGACTTGAAAAGGTCTCTGCGTGGGTTCAAAAAATAGACTGTTCTTTGTTGAATGTGCTGTGTGTGATCCTGCTGAATGCCGTTGTTAGCAAACTGTGCCTTGGATGAAAGTTTAGGTAATTTATTTCCATGTCAATGTCCCAAAATTTCTAAGTTTAGACTGAACTAAACGGACCTCAGGGCTTCCTGTTGAGTCATGTCTTATATTGTTGTCTGAGACAAGGTTGACATTTTTAAACCTACCAGAACTTCTTTTCTGAAAGGCTGCACTGAAGCCCACAAAGTTTTTAGAAAAGTTCTCCACAGACAAATCTAGCTGCGAGAGAACAATCAAAGATGCCAGAGCCTGTCACAACTCCACTGACCGTACGCTAGTGAGTTGTTTTGAATATCCGCCAGTTTGAGGAACCCACAGGGTAGGTTGCGGTGGCACTGTGATACGTTGTCAGAGAAACCTTGTAGCTGCTGCTGAGGAGTGTATGTGTGGCTATCGGCAGAAGAAAAATTATAAAATGAAGTAGAAAAGGTGTAGGAATGGAAAGACTTGAATATGGTACACAGACTAAGGGCAGGAAAAAATGCTCATATTCAAAAATAGGTGCTACTGTCAAACTGATAATGTGCATAAATAATCAAATGTGAGCCATATCCAAAGTTCAGCTTTTTCCAAACTAGCATTTATTTAGGTGTTCTTTTAAAAGAGAGTGTTGTTTATTTTCTATTTTGTGCTTGGTAGAACATAAAGCAAGTATTTTATCACGTGGGGACCTTATTAATAAGACTAAAGGAACAAACAATAACTTGTGTTTGGTTTTCAAACTTGCTTTATATATGGAAGAAATAGACAAAGAAGATAAATATAGAAATGGAGAATAAGAGACAGAGAGTGAAAGAAAGAGACAAATGGTAAGCGTACTTGGGGAGATCATAATAAGAAAGGTCAAACCACATTCTCTGCAGTTCATCACTTAAGGGATGATGTCAAATTTCCTCCGCCGACCAGTTCTTCCTCTTTCTTAGGTTTTGCAGTCATTTCGCAATGTAAGATCTCAAGGATAGCCGTCGCTGAACATGCCCAGAGAGAACTGACCAGAGTAAACACAACACACACAGAGAGCAAATGGCCTAGACATTAAAAGTATGACGACAACTGTGGGGGTCTTGGCAGAAACAACACTGCTTCAAACAAGACCTGTAATTAAACAATGGGGGTCTACAAAGTCCTTCTCATAGAAATGCTAGACAATAGCTCACTCAAATTATTGTACATCAAGCTGTGACCTTTGTTTATATATATATATATATATATATATATATATATATATAATACAAAATTCAAATCAGCACATGGTGCTGAGGTGAGGGGCGGGACGTTTAGACACACAACATGCCAATCACAACACATTCTGCCAGTTAACCAGTCAGAGCTCATTTCGGTGTGAGGAGCTTCAAAAAAAAAAAAAAAAACTGGAAACGATCAGTGCGTTTTTCAGAGAAGGGACAAAGCACTGTGGAATAAAGGTAAATTATGTGAAAAATAATGTGTTTTTAAAAAAAACGCGTTACGCCATAAACATAATCAAGCCTAGCAAAAACCACCCCTAAAAAGGGGGATTTCCAATGGCATCACTGCTCGGTGCATTTGTTGGCTGTGTCTTACAGGTTGTTTTTGAAAGTAAAAATAACTTATTTACATAAGCATATCAGTCTCTTTCAATATATAAGTCTTTGCTGCTGATCTTTTATCGCCATCTAATGACAAAACAATGTAATTAAAAAACATCCCCCACACACACCGTTTCTTACGGAGCCCCTTAAAGGGACTCTGTAGAGAGAAAAAATTGGCGCGGGTGGAAAAAATTCAGGGTGGAAGGAAAAATGTTTTTCAAATCTTTTGCGTTCTCTTGCAAAACTTTTGCATTCCCCTGAGAAACTTTGTGCTCTCTCGCAAACATGTTGCATTCTCTCGCAAAGATATTTGGGCCCTCTAGCAAATGTTTTGTGTTCTCTTGCAAAACTTGTTGTGTTCTCTTGTGACGCATGTGTCCTTGTGTCATGTTTCAGAGACGAGGAGTCGTGCGAGCTGTTTATTAGGAGACACAGATCAGAAACAGACAGGCATTCAGGGTCATCACCGGCAAACATGAACATCAAAGGCATAGGCATAAGAATGGTGAAAGTCCGTGCGTAGGTCGTGCGAGTGGCGAATGCAATCCAACGGGCAAAACGAGAGCAATAGTCCGGGAACAGGCGAGGTTGATAACGATAGATCCAAGGCAGGGTAACAAGAACGTGAATGAAAACACAAGACAAGATGACAGTACAACACTGAACCGAGCATACACTCAGACAGCCGGGGCTTTTATGCAGGAGGAAGTCATGGGTGGAGACAACAGTTTCATAATACAAGTCCGGGGAGCGCAAGACTGTAAAAGTCTTGCGAGGGAACGCAAAAGATTTTTTTTTTTTTTTCCTACCAAATAATAGATTAATAAGACCAATGACACAAAAACAGTATTGTTTTTAAAATCATAGTGGTTTTGGGAATCCATCATAACACTCCGCAGGCAAGTTATACAAAGTGGAGTTTTTGCAAATAAACTAGTTTAGAGTGGAGCGTGAATGATTAATCACGGCTCGTATCGCATTACTAAATCAACCTTCCCATTTCTCCCGTCCAATCAAAACCCTTCTACCTTCTTTCCTTCCGCAGCTCGCCTTTTGCGCATCCCTCCTCCACACCCCTTCTCTGCCATTTAGCTGCCCTCGTGCCTTCCTCCGGGGGGGGGGCATGCGAGGACCGAGCTAGATGCCGAACTCTAGCCCTAGCTAGGGTTCAAGCCTCTAGGGTTCGGTGTCTGCCGTCCTCCCGGCTCGCCCCCCCGGACAGTACACCAAATCTGCTAAACCTACCCTTTCTTGATTCTAAAGAAGCGCAAACTCTTGAACATGGTTGGAGTTCTGTGATCACTAAAGTAAAAATAACTTAATTTTAATAAAAACATTCAGCTGTCACAAATTTGCTGACAAATCAAGAAAAGGAGTAGTTATTTTAATCTTATAACAAAAATGTTTCATTTAAGCATATGCAGATCATGCTGTAGACAGGTGGAAAATAATTTTCATTATTATATACATTTAATTTGTATATTAGCTATTTATAACAGAATGTCCATTCATACATATATGATTATATCTGATTACATTTTGTCAGTGTGATGCAGCAGCTCTCTTCTTGTTAAATGTTATTATGAGAGCTGATGTCAGAAAAACCAAGCTCATAATTTGCCCAAGGGCTGCCCCATGGCACTGCTCTAATCAAGCAGAGCGTCTGATGTGCAATAAGTGGCTCCTGACACACACACACACACACACACAAAGAGCAAGCCCATAGCTTATGTAAAAAGACAAAATCAGAATGCTGACCACCCTGCATTAGTAATACAATCAGCCTTAGAGGAATGTAAAGAAAAGCAGCTTTAAAGTCTTAAGGAACATCTCTAAGGGATCTGCAGCTTCAGGCTCTTTTTTTATTTTAATGCAGCATATTAAGTTTATTTTCTTTGTTTCAAACGCATGGGTGAGCTGTCAGCTCTGACAGATTTTATATGTTGTGTCATTAAATGATTGAATACTCTCGACCCTGCATCAGCATCATCATCATATCTCCAAATGGAATGTTAATGCAAATCCTTCAGAACCATTCCTCCATCTAGCATCTTTTGAACTGTCATTTCTAAAGAAATGTAGGGTCACACTTATTCCCTCAATGCATATATATATCAAATTTCCTTTTTATCTTTTACTTTTTCTTCTGTCAGTATTAATGTGAGATATTCGTGAAAGAGGACATTCATGTTATGGAGCACAGTTTTTGTCTTTGTATCATTTAACATGATGTATAGCACCTAAGACAAAGATAAAAATAATTTGAATAATTTTAGTATGTCAGTTTAAGAAGGTGGAGTTTGTGTGTGTTTTCTTTTCCTCAGTGTTGGGAATAACGGCATTATAAATAAACGGCGTTACTAACTGCGTTATTATTTTCAGTAACGAGTAATCAAACGAATTACTGTTTCTCCCTTTACAACGCCGTTACCATTACTGACAATAAAATGTGGCGTTACTATAATTTTTTATAACATTATTAGCATTTTTATTTTTCAGTCCATCTCAATGGATGCGCAGTGTAGCTGTATTTGACGTACCATAAACTCTGTGAAGGCGCACGGGTTAACTCACGCAATGAAAGATGAAGAGCAAGAGAGTCTTTCATAACATGCAGACTTGACGCGCTACATGTAAACGATATTATGTAAACTGCCGGTTTCTCTGGTAGTGGGCGGGACTAATGCGCTAATGACAAACTTATTGGCTGGTGTTCACCTGTTATTGTCCCTTTTTTGATTTCAGCAAATCAATTTGAGCGAACGCATCTTACGTGATTAATATTCATGAACCCTGCAGCTCATTATACTTAGTGCGTTTTATATTGTTATTAGTAGAATTCGTAGTAGTTTTGTTAGCCTATCTTATAATTTTTTGCCCCGTTTTTTATAGAAACATTACATGATAAACAAGCACCACCACCAGTTAGTTTCATTAATTTAACATTTATTATTGGGAGCATTCAGGTTTGCCATTTTATTTATTTTTTTTAGTAATGAAATAGTTACTTTCCTTGGTAATTAGTTATTCTTATAAGGCTGTAACTCAGTTACTAGAAACTATAACTAATTACTTTTTTAAAGTAACATGCTCAACACTGCTTTTCCTATATCATATAAAAAAAAATAATAATTGTTGGGATCAGTAATAATTTTATTTATGTATTTATTTTTTATTTCAATCTGATAAGTCTTTTTGTAATATCTAACAAAATACAGTCCCTAATAGCATACTCTTTTTTTCATTAGTGACAAAAAAACAACACCACAAATGGTATTAAAGGGTGTTTTAAATTCAGTCTTATGTTATTTTATGCAGTCTTATGCAGGTTTGTCTTACATATTCTATCCTATTTGATAAAATCAGTATATTAATCTATAAATAATTTAAAAAAAGTCAAAATAAATTCAAGTTTGACAGCCTCATGTCTCAGTCTCCCTTCCCTTCCCTTTTTTTTTTTTTGCCATTCTGTCTATTTTTTTGCTATTTTAAATAATTAATTTTAAATAATTTTAAAACATTTGAAGTGCCTGGGTTCGATTACAGTGTATGTCAAAATGTCTGGTAAACCATTTCAAAGAAACACAACATTATAAGTATTATTATTTAGGTTACAGGTTTCAAAATTTACTGTATAACAAGAATGAGAGAGAGAGAGAGAGGTGGTTCTCTGTCTTTGGTGGCACTTTAGAAGAGATTATTGATGAATGTGCACCTCAGGCTTCCTCTTTAAGAATCATTCTCTGCTGAAAATGTCATGGAATAGAACTGAGAGCTTATAAAGCTAAAAATCAATAGTGAATTATTACAAAGGGCCAACAAGAACTGGCTAGAGTAGATATCTCTTCTATGATACAAACCTTTTCAGTGACTCCTGAGAGAGAGAATAGTGGAGAAACTTTTTTTTTTTTTTAAATAAAGGCCACAAGGTACACATACACATAATGTCAACCCTGTGTGACAAAGATTTGTCCTTTGTTGTATATACTTTAAATCTTAAAGTGATAGTTTGCTGCAAAATTAAGCTTATTTTTTTTTTGTTTCACAAAAGATGGAAAGTCATAGAGGTTTAAAACAACATGAGGGTGAATAAATGACGACGAATTCCCCATCTATCTCTTTAATTAAAGTAACATTGGCTTAGTAATTGTAAACTCATCAGAGGTCCTTAGTAAACTGGTTTTAATGGAGCGTGACTAAATTATATATCCCTTTGATTCGCTCATTATCTTTCTGAAGCTTTGTTTTGGTTTGTTGTTATTTGAAAGTATTTCCACTGCTTGTAGTTGTGCACTACATCAAAATCAGTTCAGTAGCTTTCAGTTGGACCCTTTTAGGAGGCTTGTCATTGTTGCTGTGAGAAAATAAAAAAAGCAGGCCACGAGTTATTGAAAAACAAAATCTGATAACAATATCTATAAACATATGCTGATCAGAAGGGACTGGGAATAATTTAATTTCAGTTATCAGCAATTATAGATAAAATGCACAAATAAATTAATAAATTGGAATAATGATAATGCTGTTTAATTAATATGTAAATAGGTTTGTGGTCAGGGTATTAATGTGTGTAACAGCAGTTTTAGGTGTGGCTCATATAACATGGCTTTCAAAAAGCTTGCCAGAAAAGCTATTTACAGTAAAACAAATGTTCTCACATATAGTGTTTTCAACAATATACTGCAAAATGCTTCAATTTTAGGAGGCTCCAAACTATAAATCCTGTGGCAAAGTTGTGAGTTCAGTGGATATTGTGATGGTATTAGACTAGATTTGTTGGAAATCACAAATGGAAGACTGGGGCTCTGAAATGTACTTAATGGAAGATTTGGAGGATTAGACTCAGTTCCTGTATATCCTGGGTCCTATTGATACCCTGGCCATATATTGCCAGTCAGGGAAATGGAAGACTGGGTATAGCAATTACAGATAACCAGCAGTGATTTGCAGGGCTAAATGGGCCATGTTTTACACCATTGTTGTTATCATTAAATAAACCTAAAACAAAGCAGTTTTAGCTAGAAATAGTTAAAGTGCCCCTATTATGGATAATTAAAGGTTTTGGTTTTGGGAGTCCCCATACAACAGGTTGACATGCATTAAATGTAAAAAAAACAAAACACTTTTACAATCTTATAATATGCATTTTTTTTTTTTATTTGCTCAACAACTCCCAAACGATTTGTGCAATGGTTAATTTTTCCAAGCCCCTCTGATGCTAATCTGCAGCGATTGGTCGCATTTCATCATCAGAGTTTGTACAGTAAGTGCACACTGCTGCTTTGTGTAAAGCATTACAGTGGAAACAGTTATTTTAGCGTCTTAAAAGTTTCAAAAGCGGCACCGAATGAATGTACATTTTCTTTCAGACCAATCCGAAAAGCCCAAGAAGTGGACAGGTAATATGCTAATGTTTCATGTTGACGTCAACATGCAATGGCTGAGGATTTGTTTTAAAAAAACGACTTGTTCAATGGTTCAGAGTCAACTATTTCTTTTGAGAGGTAATATGTTTATATGCGGTGCACTTTCAGATGAACAGTTCTTTGCAGTTGTCAAGAATGCGTCAGGGCTGATTAGCATGTATACTACAAAAGCACTATAGACACATCAACTTCTGACTACATCTGAATTTGGCCTGAGAGGGTTGTTGGTTATAAATGGGGCCAATGTCACAAGAAAAGTAATTTCATTTCAGCAGACCAAATCACATCAGTACTGTCAGTTTCTTTATGCACTCCTGCAATGAACTCAGCTGTATAAAACGTATTGAGTTAAGAAAACCTTTTAATAAGAGTACATGCTGTTATTACTAAGGGTTTTCAGAACGTCAGGACTTTGTGGAAACTTGGCCTTGAAAGGCTACATTCAGCATAGAACTTTCATTTTTCCTTGTTAACAGTTGGAATTCATGTTCTTTATTCCAAAGAAAGGGAGAGAGTTTCAGGCTTCATTCTCTATACAGAAATGAAAGACAAATGCTAGAGTGCGCAGGCATTCATTTTCAGCATAGCTTACATCAGTAATCACAAGTGACAGATGTAACGCTCGGCCTGAAGAACACCCACCGACAATGACACATGGACTCAATAACAAACCTAATAAACTGTCACAAAGACTGCAGCTTGAGAATAATGCAGTTGCATCAGTGGAGTGATGTTTATTCACATAATACATAAAAATCTCATGCAATCACTCACTGGATACCTTTAGCCTGACTCAATTTGAAGAGCAAGGTGTTGGTGCACAACTGTAAATTAGGGTTGTGCTACTTTAGCTGAGTTTGGTTAGTTAACTCATGGGGATAAAGTAACTTGTTTAGCATAACTAGTACCTAGTTTAACTGCTTTTGAGGTAAATGGGAATAATAACAGAGGTATTAGCTCTGAGAAACTGTAACAGTAATGTGATTTAAGTGATTAAACTGCATTCAAAGACTTCTGAAGCTGTCTAAATGTATATTTTATGGCATAAAACCTACATTTGTAAGTGATGGCATGAAGTTATTGCAGAAACGCTTTTGTACTTTGATGATGGTTCAAAACAATACACTGGGCAGCTCAAAGGAATATTGCTTCATTGTTTCATTCCACGTGTGAATGCACATCAAAGTTTTTGACTCTCCAAGAGAAAAAAAAAAAGAACAAGGGAATGGAAACATTTCCAATTATTACTTGCAGAAATTAATCTGTGAGTCCGTGGTGAGCTGCCCTTGGACTGAAGACTGCAGAAGAGCAAAATGACTATTATTCCTGGCACTTCCTCTGGAGATGCACTCCTCCTCCTTCCACCCTCCTGTTTTAATTCTGTGGCTGATGAGCAATGGTATCACTGAGATGTGTTTAGTGCCAGCCCCAGCGTGGCCAAGGGGAAGCTGGTGAAAGACACAGTCTGAGATAAAGGTGAAGCACAGAGGCTTTTGGCTCTGGAGACAGTAGATGAAGACAGAAAGGTGGTGTGGAGGCAGAAACAGAGAATAACTTCCTCCCTCCCTAGTTTGAATTGTGGTGATAATGATGAAGTAGTTCTGACATCGCTTGTGCTCTAGGTGAAAAGACATCACAGAAGGGAGAAAATATGTTTTTTGTTTTTTGGGGGGGGGCTGTGTTAAGTGTAGCATGTGTTGAGTCCAATAGCAGTATATCATTCAATGGTTTGGGAAGTAATAAAAAAATACAACTTTTATTAAGCAATGTCACAGTATTTGACATTTATATTTATATACAGAATCCTAAAGAAAAGAAAAACACTGTACATCTGTTTTTAACATTAATAATAGTAAATTTCATGAGTACCATGATTATTTTAAAATGACTTCTGGAAGATCATGTGACACTAAAAACTCAATTTGATAATGTTCAGTGCTTTGCTACAATCTGTATTGTTAAAAGTGCTATATAAATACAAGTGAGTGATTGAAAATCATCTCTGCCATCACAAGAATAAATACATTTTTAAACTGTACAAATATTTCAGAATATTATTGTTGTTGCTGCATTTTTGATCAAATAAATGCAGCCTTGATAAGTGTAAGAGTCATAAAAACATAAAACCAACTCCCAACCCCACTTTTTTGAAAATAAATAAATAAATAAAAAACAACAACAACAACAAAACATCATTAGATGCAAATTATGTGACTTCTACCACTGTGAGAGTTTCATAAGGCCATACGGAGTTGTGTAGGATAGGTGTGTAAAAACTGCCACTGCATTGAGCAGTCAATGTACAAATCAACCATTAATATTTGACGCTGCAATTCTGGGTAAACATCATCAAAATTCGTACTACAGAAAGATTGAAAATTAAACATTACAAAAATATAACAGGCAACATTGATATTGTGATGGAGATGTGTGGATCCATTTGTGGGCCTTTACATGAGATTAACGCAATGCTTGGCGGAGATGGAACACAAACAACTCTTTAAATACACATGATAATGAGAGGACGAGATGACGAGGGAGGAGGAGCTAATCAAAAACCATAGTGACAAACAAGGGGACGGAGACACAAGGGAACAGACATTTTAAACATAAAAGTCCACAACTGACTAGACAGGGGAACACTGACAGTCCAGGGTTTGGTACCCTCTGATGGAGCTTGAGGACTCCCCCAGGGAGCGGCTTCCAGAAGCTGACAACCGAAAATACTTTCTAGAGTCCAGGAGAGATGTGGAGCGGAGACAAAACTGTGGGAGGGATGGAGAGCCAGAGCTACGAGGAAGTAGAGCAGTACATGGAGCAATGGGAAGCCTGGACCATGAAGCAATGGCAGACAGTTAAGCTGTGGAGGACCTGGACCGTGGAGCAGTGGTAGTGGCAACCAGGGCCACGGCGGTGCAGACAGCACAGGGAGCCAAAGTGATGCAGGCAGAACTGGGAACCACGGCAGCGCAAACAGAGCTGAGAGCCTCCAGGGTAGAGCAGACCGGGCAAAGACCCTCCAAGTTCATAGGAGTTCATAGGAGGATCAAGGCAGAGCAGGAGGGACAGAGGCCCTCCAGGGCAGAACAGGCTCTGGTTTGGCGGCCATCTTGTGCTGTGGCTTTGGCTGATCAGACAAGACGTAGCGTGGCTCTGGCTGATCTGAGATGACGTGACATGGCTTTGGGCGATCAGCATGGACTCGACCTGACAGGTGAAAATCAACATAAGCTGGACATGACTCTTGCAAAGCTGCCAAAACTTGACTTGACTTTGATTCCACAAAGACAGCTGTGGCATAATGTAGTACCATGATGTCCACCATCTTGAGATTGCACTCCAGTGTGTCTGCCATTCCAAACGTAGGTGCGGAGCCAGGGCCGCGTTCCTCCTCCACGACTCCCACAGTGAATGCGGAGCCAACACACTGTAGAGCAAAGTCAATAAACTCCGCGAGCGATGACTGGGGTCCCTCACGGACTAGCAGCGATATGAACGCTTGATTAACACCCTCGCAAAAAAAGCCAATAAGCACATAGTCAGGCAAGTTTGAGTAATATGCTACATCCAAATACTCCTCGAATGATCAACAACCCTGCTCGAGGGCTAACATTAACCGGCTGTGTCCATACCTGGCCAATGTCCATAGGGAAAGCTGCTGGATCCTTATTGTGCCAAGCATTTTGTGACATAAGAGACAGCGACGTGTGGATCCGTTTGACCGTTTGGATTAATTGAAATAGATGGTCATACAGGTGGGGTCAAAACGACAGCAAACAGGAATGGTGAAGGCAAATGCAAGAATAGTCCTGTACAGAAGCAAGGGTTGGTCGATCGGTGAACAATATCCAAAGGGGCAAAGAGAGAGCATAAATCCAAAACAAAGCAGAGGTCAGTACACAGGGGCGAACAAAACATAAGACTTGGCAAGACAAGGAAAACACAAGGAAATGCTTTACATGAGATAAATTCAATGCTCGGCGGAGACTGGAACACCAACAACTCTTTAAGGACGAGATGATGAGGGAGGAGGAGCTAATCAAAAACCATAGTGACAAACAAGGGGGCCGGAGACACAAGGGAACAGACATTTTAAACATAAAAGTTCACAACTGGCTAGACAGGGAAACACTTACAGTCCAGGGTGGAGTGTCCTCTGATGGATATAATCAAGTCAGCTGCATAAACAATGTACATCAAAAGGCCTTCAAAAAAATGTTATTACACTGTTGCAGAGATGAATTCAAGAGGAGCGTCTTTGTAAGGGACCGTGGGTGTTTTGCTGAGTCATTCGGGTTGTAATGAGAGGCAAACTTTTATCTCTTAATTTATTTACTGTGTTAGCTTTCACAATGAGATTGTGGAGAGGTTGTGCAGCATGGAAATCCACTGGTCCCTGCATAAACATGCAAGCCCTGTCAACATTTGTTTGTGTGATAATTGATTAGTCTAGATGCAGTACTTTGGCTGGCATCACTAGACCCCATTCAAGAGTGCTGGATTTTATTTTTGTCCATAATTGCTTTAGAGGACACATTAATACATTACAAAAATAAAAAGCAAGATAATGCAATTCTTACTGTAGGTCTCTAATGTTTAAATGAGCTAAAGTATATACAGCAGTTTTGGCGTGTTATAGCCAAGATGAATTCAGATGTAAGGAATGTAAACCAATAGTGAAACAATCACAGTTGTAAGTATAAGTTTATTTTATGTGTAATATTTACTTTACTTTGAAGGTATAACACCTCTTAAGGCCAATTCACACCACACAGACAAACACCAACAAGTTTAGAATCTAAAGAAAAACAACAGTCATGTTCATACTGCACCAACAGACACCAACCAACTCTCACTGACTGGGAAAAAATGTATTATCTTATATCCAAAATTTACTCTTTTTTTTATGTCTTTGTATGTCATTCTTTGCATGAAAAGACAGCAAATAAAACAAAAGAGGCTGTGGGTGAAGCCGTGATTGCTGTCAGTCGGCTGAAAACAAACTCCAACAAACTAACACAGATCCAATAAACTCCAACAGACTAGTGAATGTCAGACGAATGTTGGCCTTTAAGTGCTCAAATAATGCCATGGACACAATGGTATGAAAGTCATGGAGAAATTCATCCTAAGAAACTTAAAGAATTGTAAAGACAACATGGTACCTTATCTTTTATTGTATATCTGGTAAAGGTTAATATGGTAACCTTCTAAATAAATTTGTAAGTAAAGGAGAGATTAATGTTTATTCGTAAAGTAAATATAGTTAACATGAATCTGCTCCTGCCTGGAGCAAAATACTTTTAGCTAATACCTTTTTATTTAATTAAATCAATAAAAATAAAATAAAATAAATTAGGGCCAGGACTTTAAAGTGTTAATTTAGATTAATTAATTACACAAAAATAATTCGTACATTTTTTTTATGCATTTTAATTGCACTTATTTTTGCAACGCGGAACGTTTCTCACTGGATGAGTTCAGACAAAAACAAACCACAGTGAACATGGACAAAGAAGCTGATGAGACCGCTTTGGTTGGCCCTGTGGATGGGAAAAGCACATCGAGCCTCAAGTATCACCTCAATGCTAAAGCCTCTAATTAATTAGATTATTTTTTTTAAAGCGAGAGTGCAACCACACAGCGATCATTACAAACATACACACACACATATATATATATTACTTGATATCAATTATATTTCACTTCTAAAACGCTAACAATTAACTTTTAGTAGTTAGCCACAAACTTTTAATTTGTTGCTTAACATGTTTTAGGATTAGGATCTAGAATATGGTCTTGCAGAAAATTACATGAATATGTGCTTGATAAGTACTAATAAACCAATAGTAATATAATGGGAATTGGTCCTTAGTTACCAACAAATTAAATCTTATTGTACCATTTTGCAAATTGTCAGTCACTCAGTCATAGATCATTACAAGAGAATCTGTACAAAGTTTACAAATTCAACGTATTATGAAAACAAAAGCTGCCCTAACAAACAGAGAAAAAACAATATTTGTCTCATTAGTCCTGCGGTTGTCAGGCAACTGCATGTTCTCTAATAATTCAGACAAATCGATGAGACAGACCAAGTCTTTATATTCTGATAGCATTTTGGCTTCTTTCATTTGTTCTTTCTCTACACATGAGGGTTTAGCTATTTTTTTGAAAATAAAGGGTAAAGCAGCAATGAATGACATCTGGTTGTTTAACGTTGACATTATTTTGACATGCATTGCTGCCTAACTGGTAATGAAACTATTTTTATTTTTTTATGGAAAGACAGACATCTTCATCTCTGCTTTTGCAAGAAAGATATTGTATGACCTTATGAAACATTTTAATGAAAAAAGGCAAGACTTTAATATGTTTCCAAATATTTTAAAAAGAGCTTCAGTGCAGAGCAGCGCTTGTATTTGATTCAATGACATTTTTAAAAGTGTTTGGAACTCACCCCGTCTGCTTTCTAACACAGGGTATAATATTCATGAAACAAATTTTAGGAAGAGCTTACGTCTTATTGAACCAGTTACTCTGACAGCATAAATGAGAGGTCATTGAGCTAAAGAAAGTCTTTTACTCAGAGTAACTGAGCAGAAGATAAAGCAAAGTAGACAGATAAGATATGAATGCCAGTGATGGATGTGGAAAATTGCTTTTGCTATCTTTTCGAGTGTGATTTCTTTAGGTCAAAATAAAATGAAAAGAGCTTAGTGTTTTTTTCATGTGGAAGAAATCAAGGTTTTCTGTTCTTACCTTCATTTATTCATTCTGTCATTTGGTCCTGGGTTGTGTAAAAGCGAATTGTTTCTTTACGTAGGTCATTGATTTGGTCATTTTGAAAGACTGCTTCCACCACACAATAATAAATATATATATATATATATATATATATATGGGTGATTGACGTGACGCCTACATTTTTTGTCCGATTAATTTTTTTCTGTTAAAAAGTTGGTTTAAATGCAAAAAAAGATGCCATATGTAAGAGGTAACTCTCCCAAATATGGACCAACTTCAACTTATCTAAAAACGTAAGTTATTTGTAATG
>JAUCMS010007319.1:0-22690 GCA_032357445.1 Enteromius radiatus
GAAAAAAAGTACCTAGAAGCCGGTACAGGTACAACTTTTACACAGTGGAAAACCAAACAGAGCCGAGCCGAGTCGAGCTGAGTCGAGCCGGTACTGTGCAGTGGAAAAGCGCCATTATGTTCTAGGAGTGGTGTTGTATGGTGATATTGTGCTCATGTATTTGCTAAAAAGCCTAATGCATTCACTTTTTTTAGTTTAGCAGATGGTTTTATTCAGATCACTTTGTTTTGAGCAATCACTTCCAAATTACAATAGAAGAGAAACTGTAATGGGGTTACAGAAAATTAATCGCCAGGAAAAAGTATTCTGACACTGCTCAGTAACAGCTGTGAATAAAAAGAGAAAATGTGAAAACAACCTGAAGGCAGTGAAAGTTAAAAGACATCCTTACCAGTTGATTGCAAAAGAAATCAGATTATATTTAAATTAATTGATTAATTAATCAATCGTATATACAATAATAATAATAATAATTCATAATAAATCAAATAAATATATGTATTTGTGGTAACTGAACATGTCATTTCACAAGTTCATTTAATTTACATTTCATTAAAAATAATGTACTCACTGGCAGATGTAATCAAGCTTCATTGAGTGTAGAATTTTTAATGAACCTGCTAGCGTTATGCTGTCTGTGATTGATTTGATTGATTGATTGTCTCTAACTTATAGCTCAAAGTGTCCTTTCCAGTCCAACAAGACCGCTTTGCACACAAGCCAATAACAGCTTAGTTTAGGCATCCATGAAAGTATTAACCACTTTAACCCACTGTTATACACCAACATTTAGCGTCCAGCATATATGCATATAGTCAGGGTGCGATTTGTAGGGGGGGATGGGGGGATTTCCCCCACTCTGGTCTATGCATCCCTGCCTCTCCTGAATAATTTTTATCCCCGGTGAGGAAAAAAACGTGCTATGAAATCCTGTTTTGAATCAAATGATTCACGCAAAATTTTGCGAAACACGCTTTAAAATAGATTTCTGAATCAAATGATTTGCGATACGTGATTCAATTTTAGCACTTCAAGTTATTTTATTCTTTAAGCTTCTTGCAGAAAGTAATATTACGTCTAAATGACTTTCAAACAACGTGCATTGAATTTCAATGGTGTTGTCCAAATCATCAATCTTAAAGGAACACTTTTTTTGGAAATTCTCAATCCCCAACTCCCTCAGAGTTAATAAGTTGAGTTTTACAGTTTTGGAATCTATTTGTCCGATCTCTTTGCATAGAGCATTGAATTCAATTAGACCAGTAGCATCACGTTCAAAAATTAACAAAGAGTTTCGCTATTTTTTTTTTATTTACAACATGACTCTTCTGTAGTGATATCGTGTTCTAAGACAAGAAAATGAAAAGTTGCAGATTTATGATTTGGAACTATACCCCCATTCCAGCATGATAATCAAGGAAGTTTGATGCCATATCATGGCAGCAGCAGATGCAGTGATATCATGCAGCGTCTGTGAAAAATAGTCCCCAGTTTGCAAGACATGCTTCCTGTGCAAGCAAAAGTGAAAGTCAAGTACTGCTGGCCTTTTAAGCAGCTTGTACGAGCACTGGTAATTTTAATTTTCTATTCAAACAAACAAGTTTATGATGAAAGTAAAAGTGTTCGTACCAATTAAATTGCAAACAATAAGAGCAGGTTATAGGTTTTTAGATCCAGAAAGGAAAACATCAAATATAAAAGGAATGATCCACCTCCCATGTATTCCTCAAAAATTTGTGTTTACGTGACACAAACACAACTGTTTTCGATGATATTCGCCAAGCTATGATGTATTGTTATCTTGTCTTGTCTGCTATTCGTCTACATGTATTGTGTCCAGGCACTGATGTGCTTTCACTTAAAGGCTTTGAAACACGAAATAAAGAAGTTAATGAGAACGCTATCTCTGGCACGATACAATGCTAATGTCAGTAAAACATGAATTAAGCTCACATGCATTCAATTTAATATGTTCTTATAATTATATTCTGTAAATTCGCTGCAGTGTTTTTATTTGTAAAGTTCAATTGTGAGCTCACGCTGTCCTCACTTGAATATAGTCCCCAGCTTGCAAGAGGATCTGGCTGTTTTCAGGCACTGCGTGATATCACTGCCATGGTACGGCAGCAAACCTCTTTGATTATTACGCCGGAATGGGAGTATAGTTCCTAATCATATCGGCATATCGCAACTTTTCATTTTCTTAGTACACAATATAACTAAAGAAGAGTCAAGTTTTAAATAGGAAAAACATCAAAACTCTTTGATCATTTTTGAACGCGATGCTACTGGTCTAATTGGATTCAATGATCTACGCTAAGCTATGCTAAAATGCTTTTGCCAGACCCGGAGATCGGCTGAATAGATTCCAAAACGGTAAATTTCAACTTATTAACTCTGGGGGAGTTGGAGATATATTTACCTTAAATACACGTCTATTTCTATCAAGTAAGTAAATAATGATTTAGCAAATGAATGAATTAGTGCATGAATAAAAATCTCTTTTTAGATGTGCTTGGCCTTGGCCCGTAAAATTAATTGCACTAGTGCAAGTCTAACAGTACAAGGTAATACTACATTTTATTTACTTTTGATCTTAATTCAACATATCACCCAGGGAAATGTTAAGCTGTTTACTCAGCTGGATCTCTGTAAACTACTATTCATTTTTAACGTCCAATACATGCTCAGAAAACCACATGGCTGCCTTTTATTCTTTAAATTATAAATTATTAAACTATAAATTATTCTTTAAAATATCTGTTTAAAATATCTGAACATGCTCTTTTAAAGTGATTCTGATTCTTTTTTAAATGGAAGCTAAATCTCAATTAGTTTGAAAAATGGAGATTTTACAGATGTTGCATTAATGCAAAAATATGTAAAAGATTTTGATGTAAAATCATATAATTTGTCTGCTGGGTTGACAATTATCAAAGATAACCTCCAGTCAAAAATGGAAATCACCAGAAAACTCATTTCAAATGTTGAAAAGTTCATTAAAGTTTTAAATATTTAATGTTTATAAAGTTTTAAAGCTTCTAAATATGCTGTATACAGTGAGTGCATTCTCTGACATGGCCTACTGAGCACATGAATATGAAAAGAAATAGATGCTAATTAGTTGTTAACAAAAACTTCCTGGCAGTAAGGCTGAGGAGGTTTGCAGTTAGTACCATATATATTAATATCTGCCAAAATCAAAGAAACATAGTGGGCTTGTTTTTTTCTGTGTTTAATATGATTTTAGTTATTTCTGGGTTGCTCTTTGCAGAGGATGAACAAAAATATTGCTTGAAATCTTTTGATTGCATCTACATCACACATACTGTGGCATTTGCAGCATTTTCGTCTATTGTCTGTTCTCTGCCGGAGTTTGGTAAGATTTCAACCTCCCCTAGATTTCTGTTTCTGAACACACAACACACAAGAAGAATGGTGCTTTGTTCTAGAAGTGCCGCCGCATGATGAAATTCCTTAACCATTTACATTCATTTAGCAGGTGGTTTTATTCAAATCACTTTTTTATGTAATCACTTCAAAATTACAGCAGGACAGAAACTGTAATGTAATTACGGCAAAATAAAGAGTAAACTGCAAGAAAAAGTAATCTGACACTGTTTAGCAACAGCTGTGGAAGAAATGAGAAAATGTGAACACACAACCCAAAGGCAATGAAAGTAACAGATGCCCATGTCGATAAATTATCAAAAGGAAAATTACAGAATTTACATTGTATTGCCAAAGTAACGACAGAACCATTGCAACATGTTCCATTTTTCAGCATATCAGTAAGTAAATGTTTCAGTGACTCATTTATAAAGACAATCATTTGTGAAGTTGTTGTAGTCGACTGAATTGAGTAAGCAAATAATTCAAGGATAGTTTTTGAGATTCAATGACTCAATCATAAACACATTATTTTATTTATCTCCTAAATTAAACATGGTTTTAAATGAATTATTTGAGTGAATGGTTCAATGGCTCACTTCCTAGTGCTTGAATTATTATATATATATATATCAAAGGTGAAACAACTGCATTAATTTATGCCTGCAAACTATATTATTTTGTCAGAACACACAGCTACTTTTGAATGGTTGTCCGAAGAGAAGCAGTTTTCCTTTATAGTTACAGAATCTACAAGGAAAGTCTTTGTGCAAAAGTTAACCAGACCTCTTGGGCTACATTTGGAGATGTCTTACAGCACAGTTACTCTTCCAGCTTAGTTTTTAAAGGCACAGTCACCCCAGTTCCCCAAACTGCTGTCTCACCATCCACATACCATATGGATGACCGTATGATGAACGAATGTTTAAACTCCCTCAGAGACTCGCTCACCAGTGTGTCATCATTATGCAGATCTTGCATTCCACTAGTTGATCCACAGATGCACACTTATCGCTTATGGCCTGAAAATGCAAACAAGAAGTTACACTCAAGGGGTTTATACTGTATGCCTCATGTACTCCGTTGGTTGCAGTTGGACGCAGTCTGGTCACAACCAGCCAATTAATTGCTGGCACAGAGGTGGGATGTGTACCCGTTTACCTCTCTGAGGTGAAATAGCTGTAATTATACAAAAACATACAGTAATGAAAATAATAGCGCCCCTGGGAAGCGCATGGATACCTTGCTGGTTGCCAGGAGGACATGAGTGTAAATTAGGAATTAGGTAGACAATGCGTTCAAAGATTATTGAGAGGAATGATCCGCAAGTGCTACACTGATAAAGTCATAGATTATTTGCTGGTAACAACTTTTAACTATCACATAAACAGTTATGACAAAAACACTTTTTGAATTTGAATTGTTGCTATGAGTGATCCGGTTTGCTCTGAATGATGCATTCATATATCAGTGTGATTCATCTCCTTTATGAATGACACCTTGATCTGCTTGCAATGTTACACCGCCCACAGAAGGGCAAGATTCCCTCAGCATTAATATTCCAATGTATCAGATGCACTTCGTTTTAACAGTTACACCCTCAAAGGCAAGGATGCAATAAAATGACTGTGTTCAGTTTAACAATAGCAAGAAAAGTTAATTATTGGTAATAATCCATTGGTTAAAGATGTAGCCTACTACTTCATGATTTTAATTGAATTGTGTTTGTTTGTTTGTTTGTTTGTTTGTTTAAATAAACTACAGCAAGGATTCTCAACTCTGGAATTCAAGGTCCATGTAATTTTCTAGTAATCCTGAAGACCTTGATTGGCTTTTGCAGGTGTGATTATAGGGCTGGGACTAAAGCAAATTATTGAACAGAAACAGCACAGAAAGGCAGATACAATTAGCCTGGCTTCCCCCGACTTTAAAGCTCATAGGAACTTAGTCTGGCCAAACTACCTTACTACCCGCCTTCTGGGAGGTGGGCTTAACCTGCGTCCATCAGATGCCTCTGTATACTTCTGGACGAATCTACAACCAATCAGACCACTCATTCCGATGACGTATGCATAGCGACGGAGCCTGAAGCCACTGTAAAGAATTGTAGCTAGCTTCATTAAAGCCGTAGGAAAATGTCGTCAAGCGATTTCTGCCGGTTTTGCCAGATTAAAATGTGAGTAGCTGGTATTTACAGTCATTCAGTGATTATTTTCTAAGAGATTAGCAAACAATTAAGCATCGTCGAAAGTTTATGAAACATCATGTCACGTCATCGCATTACACAGAAATGCTCTAAAACGGCAGCTTGGCCAGACTAACTTTTCTCGCGAAATTAATGTAGCGTCAAAGGAAGTATGGGCGGGCCCAGGCTAAGATACAATGGCAGAGTGGGCAAAAGTAATTGATATTTTGTCATTCGTTTCTAACATTAAGGCTGCAGTCAATAACTTGTTTGTGTATGTTTAACATGTTCAAAACTAATTTACTTATCATTTATCTGGTGTGCAGTAGTGATGTTAGGTTCTTGAACAAATCGTTCTTTTGAGCCGGTTCTCAGCACGTAACCAGTCGAGCCGGTTCACAAATCGAACTGAACTGAACTTCATTAGTTCTGGGTGAATGACGCAGGACACACAGCTGAAGTAGCGCGTTCAAATAGTCGAACGAATCGTTCAACCAACTGTCAAACTTTGCAGAGGATTACTGAGGTCTCTACAAGAATCGAATGAGCAGTGGCAAAGTTTGCCGAGGAATACCGAAGATTTTGATGAGTGAGTTGACCCTGAAGGTTGTGGGTTCGAGTCCCAGATCCGGCAGGGATTGTAGGTGGGGGAAGTGAATAACCAGCGCTCTCTCCACTTTCAATACAGTACCATGGCTGAGGTGAGACCCTTGAGCAATGCACCATTCCCCAAACTGCTCCCCAGGCACTGCAGCACTGGCAACACACTGATCCGGGTGTGTGTGTGTGCAAGCAGGTTTATTTGGTTTATGAGGACACAAATTTGTATAATGACATGGGTATGGCATAGGCATTACAATATGTAGATGTACAATAGTTCATTGTGCATGCATCATATTTAAATATTTCTTTATTGATACAACATGGCACTGAGCTGATAGAAAAGAAACGCGAAGTGACATCATTGCTTGAAGATGTCAGGAACCGATGACTTGGCTTTTTGAACCGGTTCAATGAGCCGAACTCTTTGAAAAGAACCGGTTTGTGGAAATGAATAGGACTTTGCATCACTACTGTGCAGGAGTGAAGGATAATGGAGACAAAGGATTTGTATGTCTGTAATTATCCAAAATAAGAACAAGCACACACTTAGCACACACAACAGACAGAATGACATCAATACAGACAAAGGATACCAGGAACAAACACTACTATATATACACACACAAATAAACAAGGGCAAGGGACACAGGTGAATGAAATGACAAATCAACAAAAGGGAGAAACTAGGTCACGGGATGCAGGACACAGTCCTGTTTATTAGGAGCTAAAGTGGCATTGATTGCCATTTTTTACATTTTATTAATACATGCTGACTAAAGTTACTAAGTATAATAAAGTGTTGGCAGATATTAATTAAACAGTTTGCTAATGCTGCATTGACTGGTAGTTGATATGTAGTTGCAAAGTTATTTATAGTTAGCAGAATGTCTAAAGAAACTACAACAATGAAGTGTTACTTAAACAATGTTCATAACTTTTAATAAGATTTGTCCACAAAGTGCAATTTTTAAGCATATACTTTTATTTTATTAATATTACATTATATGCAAGTCCACATATATATTCTTTTTTTTTTTTTTTTTTACAAGAGGTCCCCATGAGGTATTGCAACTCTTTTGCATATTCATGTGTATGTCAGGCCATAAATCCACAAGAGGTATGTATGCATGCTTGGTTTGGTGTTGATTAACAATACTAAGCTGATGAATAGCTTCAAAACACTTTGTATGGTCTATATGGCTATATGGTCCTGTATATGATGTATGACCGACTTGTATAGTTTTTGTGGTACTTTGTATTCTCTTTGAGGCTTAAAAGTCCCAGTCCCTAGTCATTAGCACTGAATCGTATTTAATTTTAAATGTGCAGAAACATGTTTGCTATAATTTAATGTTTCAGTGTCTCTCTCTGTGCTCAAATCTCATCAAAGGTCCTTGATGTCAAGAAAGGGCATGTAGCAAAAAGTAAACATGGGAATCGTCACCAGCATATGCTTTGAGTTCTCCCCTCTGGCCTAAATATCAAACCCCTACTGCTCCAGTTTTCCATCCAATGGCAACATGTCTTCTCGTGTTTCTCTTTTTGTGTTCAGCGCCTTCAAAAGTGGGCAAAGGGGTTCCTGAAAGGCTAAGTTGTGGTTTCCATAATTGCTCTCATTTTTTGGTGGACCGTTGCCCAGGGAACAGGTGCTTAACGCTTAGAGGCATTTTGGCCAGTGTAGACAGGAGCGAGGAGATTCCCTGGACTCTAATAGCCTGCTGTTGTGTCAAACAACCCTGCGGGGTGAGTGATGATGCGCTAAAGATTTCCTGGCAAGGTGATCGAACTGGCATCCTCCTTATTTGTCAACAAGAAACAGAAAGAAGATCTTAGAAGTGACGTTGTCCCCTCAGCTCAGCCGTATGGAAACCTGCTGTTTTGAAGCAATCTTAAGCCATTTGTTTTGGCTGAGAGATTGTACCTCCGAGGCAATGATTAGGCTTTGTAAATAGTCATTTATAAAGTCAGACTTTGAAGGAGAAGTAGGTTAATTGGGTTGTTTAGAAGCTCAAAAACAGGGCAGAAACATGGAATTGGAACCTTTAGCCATCTGGCCTCATCTTCGCTAACCACTTGCCCAAAATGACATCCACACTCAACAAATCTGTTTTCTTTGTATTGGCAGAATCCTTTCTGGACTCAGCATTATTAGTAGCTGTCTGCCCCATTTTTTTCCAAGGGAAAATAGCTTTTGATGTTTGCATAGGCACAAATCTAATATTACATTCAAAGTGACAAGAACTGGTATTGGAAGTGAAAAATTGCTTATTTACAGCCAGACAAAAACAGGACAATTATAATGAATTACTTCTTCTGGGTTAAACAGGCTTGAGACTTTATTCAGAGAGTTGGAGCTGTTTGAGTGCATATTATTGTGGGAATGGTGCCACCTTATTAAGTTCTCCACAAATGTGCCTCTGCAATTACAATAGCTGCATTGAAAACAGCTTTGCATGTTAAAAGAAAACTTTCAGGTGGAAATTTTATGTGCATTACCAATCAACATGTTAAACACCAATTAGTTTTGTTTATGTGAAATTGATGGAATTCGGAACTTTTGATTAGCAAAAGTATAACTTCACATCTCAGAGCTGATTAATTTGCCACCTGGAGTAACCAGTATTAGAAAGTAAATGCATAAATGCACAGCTATTTTTTGTTGTTGTTGTTGTTTTTGTGAAATGCTTTCAAAAGCAGCTTCTTCAATAACAAGACTTTTTCTAACAAATTCCAGAGCAGCGTGACCAAATGTTACATTACTGTTTTTAATATCACATTGTTTGCGCACGCAGATTTACATCCGAGTGAGCTGCGGAAATAATCACATGATTTCTTAAGCACACTTTCCCTGATTTGTGAATCAGTCTTTTCTCTCACATGAGGCATACTGTTTAGAAGAAGACAAACATTTTTTAATTCTTCCTCCTTTTACCAACTAAATATATAGTACTCGAGAGAAATTATCAACAAAACAGCTATGCTAGTATGTTTGTGATGCATTTTTTCTTCAGAATTCTTTGATGAATATAGCATTCAACAGAACAGCATTTATTTGAAATAACTGTAAATTATATATATATATATATATATATATATATATATATGTTTCTTTATTTTATTAATGTATTTCTTTTTTGAATAATGTAAACAGTTTTACTGTCAGTTTTGCATAACAGTTTTGCATTTGTTTAAATGAAATACTTTCCTTTTTTTGCATAAATGAGTAGGTGGTTGTTATTCAAACACAAAGTCACTCAAACAAGTTTGAAGCCATTATATGTTAATTAATTTTCTGTCGCAGGAGATATTCAAGAGATCTCGATTTATGTTTCATTAAGTAACAGCTGTGTTGCTCCTAAAAATCTTTGGAAGAAATAAAAATAGATATAAACAACAAAATTGATTATTTAAAGTAAGAGAAAAGCTTTGGTCTCATACTTTAATCTCAAAATAATCTGATGGAAAAAAAAGAAAAGGATACAAATATTTGAGATCATTTTGAGATGTCTTCAGAATTCAGACCTTGTCAAACATAGCTCGTCACATCTCTAGACATTACACATTATCAGTGTCTTTTTGATCTTTATTTAATCTCAAAGTTGACAAACATTTGACATATTAAAACAATTTAATTAAATGTCTTTCTTTTCTGTGGACTCTTACGCAACACTTTTTTTTTTTATTATTATTATTTTTCAAAGTTCTTTTTAAATACATGAATTGCAAGAACGCAGAAGGCTATTTCTAGATTCTAGAACACCTGGAACACAGCTCTTTCTGCTCTCCACTGCACTTGTTCCTGGAAAGACATTTCACTTCACATCTATTCTTGTGTGTGTTTGCTCACTGATTTCATGAATTAATCTAGTTACGGCGGTGTTGAGTTGATGGCCATGTTCTGTGGAAGACACATTTACAGTAAATCATTTTAATCAGTTTTGTCTAATACAATTCTGAGAAAGGGGCAGTGTGCAAATGTTAGTGTGAATAGCTCTTTCGGTTCTCAGCATGGACATTATAAACAGTAACCTCAAATACTACTCAGTGGCATGTTGTGTAGGAATGTTCAATAGAGAGGGCAAAGCAGGTTAATTGCAAACTAAATGACTGCAAGCTAGTTCCTGTCTTCAGTGTAATTTACTAGTTATTTTCCTCTTGTAGAGTAATTACCAAGCCTACGTGGTTGAAAGGGTAGAGGTTTCTTCAATCTACTGATCTATCACTCAAACGGGCGATCTCATAAAAACATGTTGACTTCTGGTTATTTCTGTACATCAATAGAAATCCTGAGAAATTATGTTTTTTTTTTTTCTACCTATTTTATAAAATTTGATTTTGAGCTATCCACAGAATAATATCAACAAATAGGGACATAAAAAAGGGTGTGTTTGCTATATTGGTTCCATCCAGTTTAAACATTAAACTGTCCTTTTATAAAGTATAAAAAACACATAACTACAGTCAACTCCCTGCCTTCCTTTTTTAGACAAGGTATGGCAAATACAAGACGCAGAAAGAGTGAAGCAATAACAGATTCACTGTGAATAGTCACTGCTTAAGACTTCAGAAGCAACCCACCTAAAGATGCATTTAGAGAAACGAGTGCAGGGATCCGAAAAATTGGTGTCACTTTTCACTCGGAAATAGCCAACCATCTAACTGTTATTCAAACACGTTCAATAAAACATAGTGCCATTTCCTTTCGCGTCACCGTAACACCAGCTGTGATAAATCTAACCAGCACAAGCCCCCATCTCGCTTTACCTCCCCCCACCTAAAGGAGAAACCTCCAGACCTTTCTGCATCTGTTGAAGGTTTTTTGTCATGAGAGATTTAGTCTCTGCTCTTCGTGCTAACACAAGTTTTCACCCATTCGTCACCCTGTGCCTTATCTCTGGCTATTTCAATGTTCAGTGGGATCTTTCTACAGCACAGATAATTCCAGGAAATGGCAGCCAACCCGTACTATGACTGGGATTGGGGACGATAGATTTGACATCGGTGAAGGACACAGGCAGTCTGCTTTTTCTCCCCATTTATGGGTTTTATAATTTAAAGAGCTGCGCCGTTACCGATCACATTATGATATAGCTTCTTCAAGGGCAAAGGGATACATTGCATCAAAGTTTGAGACCAGGCCACTATAGACTGAAACAGAATAGTCTATTGATAGATACTAGTGTTAAATATGTAAGTGTACACTTGAAGATGTCTGTGTAGAGAATCTCAAACTAAACGACCATTACAAATACACCAAAAACAGAAACAGTAAACCGTTATACAAGAACAACCAACACGCCAGCATTTTAAGGTATGGATAAGGATACTGCCATACTGCTCACAAGCTGATATACTGATTAATAATTACTTATTATTAATTAACAAAGCAACAAGTCAATGCCAACTCATGTACATGTCATTTAAAGAACCTGTCCTCCAACAAAAATGACCCTATTGTTAGTTTGTGCAAATATCTTATTACTAACTATTTTTATGTTTCAGAGGTAACCGTCCTCTAGAGAGAGTAAAAAAAAAAATAATGACAGTGTTGTGTTTTGTCTGTCGTCTGACTGTCATTAGCAATCAAAACATGTGCTTTCTTTAAATGCAGTGTGTGGACTTTTTACACCGATCTTTATATATACTTTTTATGAGCATGTTTGCAATGTTTGTAACACATTACTCTACAAAGCCCAAATCGTGAAGCAGATAAAATAGTACAAACAACAATCATGTCACGTTGCCGATAGGGGTGCAATTCCAGTTGGTGAATTAGTATTAGGTCGTAGGGTCGTATTAACATTGCGTAGTAATAGTTTGTTGTTCACATTAATAGCTCCTAAAGTGGTTGTCAAGTTTAGTTATTGCATAGAATACGGTAATGCATAATTTGTGCTTTCTAAGTATTAATTGACAGCCAATATGGTATTGATAGGCATGCTAATAAGCAACTAGTTAAACGAACAGGAAAAAGAATTGGTTCCTATATTAAATTACACAAGATAATAATCTTTTGTGAAAATATGTGCAGTAATTTCCTTAGATTTTTCCAACATAGAACTAAATAGATTGTATCATTATGACACCTGGCTGAATTAAGCATTCAAATGGGCAGAAAATTATTCTTCAATTGTAGAACATTTAAACAAATAAGCAGGTGTTCACTGTTGTTTTCCCGCATCTCTCGACAGAGACCCAGAGACAAACTCGACATTTTTTTTTTCCCCAAATCTTTTTTTCTCATTTCCAATCTGTTTATCTCATCAGTTGTGAGCGTTTACCCCCTCCCCTCCCCCTCCCAACACTCATCTCAGTGAATGAGACTATATTGTGTAATTTGACGCCAAATTAAAGTCTCCTCACAAGCTTGTGATGGAATTCTCCAAGGCAACCGTGTACATTTAGGGGGGAAAAAACACTTCAGTTGAGAAACCTTCTTTTGGGTGTATGCAGTAGGTGTCTGTTGCATATATATATATATATATATATATATGCAACAGACACCTACTATATATATATTTATCATTTGTTACAATAAAACGACACTACTAAATACTGCATTTAAGGATTATATCTGATGTTAATGTTAATATCAGGATGTGTAAAAAACTAGTAATTAGTGAGAATTGGTCCATATACTAAAGTGTTAACATTATTTTATTATTATATTCACAGTATAGTAAGAGGTGTTTGGGAAACGTGTAGGGTGACAATAAAAAATATATAATTTAATATGGTATAATTAGTGGTGCAGTTTATTAAAACTTCTGCTTTAATAAATTTTACACCTGATTGCTTGATTATAATGTTATTTTATTTAGCAAATTCATTAAGTCAACTATCTGTGATATAAATCACCATTACTGTCCTGTATAGCTATGGCACATAACAGATAAAATCATTTAATTACACCTTTCAGCATGTTTAATCACTGAAACCCCCTCATCCTGATTACAGTTGCAACGCATAATTGATTAAACATTACTGAAAGAAACACTCTCCATAATTTTCTCTTCAGATCTCTAGAACAGATGGACAGATGTCCATTCTGAGTACCACATGCTAATAAAGCATGTCACGTGTTTCTTCCGTAATGAGCAAGAAAATGCATGAATGCAAATATCCCCACCTCGCAATTAATTGATTCTCTGCTCGTTTCTGTCTGATGCTAGTGTTATGGGATAATTAGACAGAAAGAGGACTGGCTTTGATGAGAGCTTTATTAACGTTGGAGGGAGTGATGGTGACACATCTTTTGGCCACTGAAGGAAATGAGATGAAAATTGCTCTAGCCTGGGGGGGAGCTGCAGGAGGGTCAGCTCCGTGCTGGGTGGGCAGTGGAGGAGCAAAGCTGGCAAGCCGGTCTTGCCACATCCATCTATTCCTGTCCCTTGGGACCCCTAACCCCAGGCATTGTTTTAATCACCACAGAGGTATCTCCTTATCCTCATTCCTATGGTTTTTCCCACCTGACTCTCTGTCCCTTGTCAAGCATTATTCAGCTTTTTGTTTAAATTTGCGTGCATTTTTGCATTTAGCCCTTGTTGCCTCTATTATCTCTACTTCGCTCCCTCTGCTCAACTTGAGACACGAGGCATCCCAGCAGAATGCCAGTTTAAATGCCATCTGAGAGCAGAGTGTCGTGCCTTCTGTCAGATGGCATGTATTATTCAGAGAGTGCAAAAAGGCAGGACTGGCTTGCTCACACACTTAACCAACTCTTATGTCTGTTTGTCAGTGGGAGTAACTGAGAAAATGTATTTTGTAGGCTATATCTGCTTCAATGTTCCATTTACTTAAAAATTCTTAAGAGAAAATTTAATTAGTACTACTGTATTAAATATTAATTTAAGTAAAATAATAATAATCAATGTAATGTCCATGTCATTTTAATGTAAAATAATATTTTCCATTGGTATAATAGTTGAATCATCTTTTTTACTGAATGAATGAATGAATGAATGAATGAACAACAGAAAGCAGTGACAATGTTATTGCAGGCACTACTTTCAATAATGAAACAAATAATTTTAACAAATTACTAAAAAAAAGTGTTTTTTTTCCCTTTAAATAAAGTGTTAAATCAATCAATAGTGTCACATTTTAAAACATAAAATATTTTAGAATGGAATTAAATAATAATGATATTAATAATAATTATTATTATACGTTTACTTATTAAAAACATATGTTTAACAATAATGGAGTATATATATATATATATATATATATATATATATATAATATTAATTTTTTTATAATGGGTCAAATAAATTAATAAATCAATGTCAAATTTATTATAAAATATAAAAACTATTAAATATTTTATAATGGAATAATGTTTTTGCCTGTATGTATGCATCTATACTCCTCGCTTTATTCATTTAATAATTCATTCATTAGTTTTTGTAATGCTTCACATTATTATTATTTTTACTATTATTATTATTATTATCTTTGAATTACATGATTCAGAAGCAATTAATTTGCGTCTTTGCATACTCCTGGTAACACATAGTGCTGCAGTGTACTGTAATAAACTTCTCATATCATGTCTCTGAATAAATTGCCTTTGGCGAGCAGCATGCGTTCTTTACATCTCCTGCAATGCTTCAAAAGAAAATGCTGCTCTCTGTGAAATGGTATGGTGGTCAATTTGAAGACAGGAATCAATAACTCAGTACACGTCGTTACCTAGAAGTGGCAAATAGTTACCATTAGTACTCGCCGTGGTACTCGCTTTAATGACACAAGCTAGACAGGTTCAGAATCTAAAGGTGAAAGTGAAACAGACCTCGGATTTGGACGTGTAAAAATTTAACAACAGCTCAAATGGCCTTACTATCAATCCACACTAAAAACACTGTTTTATGTATACATATGATGTAATATAATGCCAAAAACATTAAAGTAGCTTTAGTAGCTGTGTAATTGTGAAATCAAGATTCAGTGTTTTGCATTTAAATTGTTCTTATATGCCACTATGACAAAAAGCTATTTGGATGCTTCACTATACCCTAATATCGTGGTACAGACACAGAACTACAGAAGATCAGAACACTAACGAGAAACCATTGAATCTTGAAGAAAAGGGCAAGATGGCTTTAGTAGTATCTCGAAATGAAACTTTTTTTCTTGCTCATCTTATATATAATGGCAGTTTCTTCTGGGAGCTGGTGTAAGGTTGTCTGAAGCCTGAGTGGAATGGATTCGGGTTCTTACAGACCACCGCATTCCTTATTGATCTGTTCTAAATGTTAGAAAGAAATAGAAAAATTTAAGACTAAGAGAACTAGAAAAAGTTGAAGAAAGATCGAAACAGAGACGAGAAATTATTAAGTGAGTTAACTACTGGAATTGCCTAAATCTTGTTGAACTTCTCATTGTGTTAGAAGGGCTGGGACTTCTATGTGCTACAAACAAAACTGGACAAATCACACTCTTAAGATTATTCCACATATCACAGTGATAGCAGTGGCAAGGTCATGGGTTTGATTTCCAGGGAACACATATTGATTTAAATGAGTGGCTTGATGCACTATTAGTTGCTTTGGATAAAAGCATCTGCGTAATACACAAATGTAATTTGCAATATTTAATGATGGAATAACGTCCATTTCCCACTAGCATGTGGATATAAAGTAACTTCAGTGAATTATTACAGAAGCAGCCAAGTTCAAAGTTAAAAAAAAGTAAAAAAAAAAAAAAAACGAAAAATTCTCAATATTGCCAGAAGATCATGAAAAAAATATATTAGAAACTCAATCTTTCTGAGGTGTGAAAGTAATTAATTAAGGTTATGTAATATGTCAATTGCAATAAAAGTTTATCAGTAATAATTTAAAGTTTGTCATGTAAAAGCATTATTATACTAATTAAAATGTATTAGCATCTATCAATTGAATGTCTTAATTCCTGTTTTAATGTAATTACACATTTAAGAACTGAATAATATATATATATATATATATATATATATATATATATATTTTAAATACATGTACTTAGGCTCAGGATTAGGGTTTGATATAGGGTTACTTGCATGTTATTATGCATAATGTATAATGGCGCATTACTTACATGTAACCTGTGTAACAAGGACACCTTAAAATAAAGTTAAAATAAAGAGGAACTGGGACTAAAGTGTAGCAAACTGAAAACTAAATGTAGAAAAAGTACATCTCAGCAACAAAATCTGCAGGTAGATGCTGTAGATACGCCTTTCTGTTTGCAGGGGGGAAAAAAAAAAGGGGAAGATGGGAAAGAATAGAAGATCAGGCAAACAAGGTGAAGGTCAAGATAGCAATATGAGCAGAAGAGCAGAAATTGGCTTCTTGGCACAAATGTCTAAAATCCTGTTACTGCTTGGGCTAGTCAATCCTCTTTATTGATTTGTTAGTGCCATTGTACGGTTTTAGTGCAGGACTCACTCAATAGGAATAAAAGAAACGGGTGAAGAAGAAAAGAAAACAGCGTTGCCCTGGTTTCGAGAGAATTCAGAGAGGCTTAGAAAGACCAGCATGCGTCTCAAAAATACATGATTGTTACAAGGCCATCACAGGGCTTTAGGAATAATAAAACATAATAGAAGAAAGCTTCAGAAATAATAACTAACACAAAACATTGTTTATTTAAAGGTTCCCACGGAACCATTCAATTCATATTCAGCTGTCATCTCTGGCATGATAACATGTACACTGTATTTAATTTAATTGAATAACTCTCAGTTGTGGGTAACTACACGAATAGCCATGATTCCTTCCATGGCGTAAATAGTAAATAAAAATATAGCTTTCATTTTAGACTAGCTTTAAAGGTACATTTTGTGAATGTTTTGCAAATAACATAGTTTCGGGAGGTTCGCTGGTCGAATTAATCACGGCCAGCATCTCATCATCTAATCAATTTCCTCGTAATTCGTACCCAATCAAATGCTCCCTTCTTACTATAAATATTCCCGCTTTTTCCCTCCATCCGCATCTCACTTTCGTGCATCCCTCCTCCACCCCTTCTCCGCCTTTCCAAGAGATTTACGCCTTCCTTGCTAGGGTTCAAGCAACTAGGGTTCGGAGTCCGCCGTTCCCCCGACTCGCTCCCCGGACATCACGCCAAATTCTCTTTTCTTCATTAATGAGGAAGCATGAACTCATGAAATTATCCTTTATGAGACATAAATAAAAAAAATATAAAAATGATTACTCCTTTCAGGAAAATGTCCATTAAAACAACATAAACAACATTAAATTAACTTGAATATCATGAAACTAATATTTTTTAAAATTATTTAATTTATGCCCATCATGAAAGCAATTTTAATTAATAAATATAAATAAAATTAAATCTGCTCGTCATAAAAGAGGTGTGTTTAAATCACTGCATGTATAAGGTGCATATTTAATGTAGTTTGGTATACATTATTAGAAAGGACAATATCCTAATGTTCACAATCAGAATTAATCCAGATGGATAAAATTGGAAGTTTGTCACATTACATAAATGGGATATTTTAATATATTTCAGAATTGCAATTCAGTCGTGGATGCCAAAAGACTCTTTTGTTTTGTTTTCTTTCTTTGAAAGCAAAGTGATTCTGAATGAGAGCTACTTCCAGTGGAAGACTCAGTCACCCTGGTCCAGTCGGAAAGGTCCACCCCACTGGGCAAACGTCCCATTGGCACATTACACATGCCGGAGGATGTGGAATGAAAAAGGATGCGGGAGCCAGTGAAGAGCTGTGAAAGCTTAAACAAAGAGGTTCTTTCTTGAGTTGGGAAGTTGCTGCCACTTTCACCCCGCAATTTCATTGAATATCACACAGTGAAAACACCTGGAGATATGAGGCAATTTTCCTCTCCAAAGACCACTTTGTGTTCTTAAGCATGGCCATTACTGCTCAGAATTTTGAGTTTAATCATAAAAGGCATCCCGGAGCAATGAAATTGGTGTGAAATTAACAATAAGCCTTTAATTATCTCATTTCAGAAGTGAAGTCAAATCTTGATAGAGACTGCTTTTCGTTTGGCAAGTGCACTTCCTGTTCACACCACCCAAGGCAACCTTAAATTCCATTATTAATTATTTGAGTTTTGGCACAGTCGTAAGGTTCAGGCACATGCTGGATTGATTTAATCTTCTTGTCCACGCTCATGCCAACGCGATTAAGATGGAAACGATAATAAAGCCATCTCTCTCAGAAATTAACTAATTAGGAAAAACAGCAATGGCACAGACATGCCTATTATAGGGGATAAGCAAGGGATAAGGGAATATTCAACACGTCTATTCCAGCCCAGAGTCCACTGGGTTTGGAGAAATTACAACTTCCAGTGTACTTCCAAGTCTCTGAAGATATAGAGTGTGCATCACCTCTTACATCCCTGAAATTCAGCTTTGACCTGCAGTTTCTGAACCTCGGTGGGGAACCGCAGCAGCCCCATGCGGCCCACTCCTGCTACAATGAACAACAGATAACATCTGCACTCGACTGCCAGGACCAGACAGATGGTGAACAAGGGAACAGTGGGCAGGTGGAAGGGGGGGGAGAGGAGGAAACAGTAGTGCATGATTCGGTTTACAGGGCTGACTGCCTTTCCAAGCAAAACAGTTTTACCTGACGCAAGAGAGACCCATCAGACTTATCAGCAGTGCTTTTCATGTCATCAGCTAACAGCAGGAGTGAGGGATATCTTGATTTCAGAGGGAAAACACGATCTGAGCCAATAGCTGCTCCTCTAGATTATGTGGTTTAAAAAGAGATTCCACTAGAGCTGAAAGCAAAGCCATCTGAATAGCAATGTAGAATACATTTAAAAACTAAAGGACCGTTTCAATACATGATTCTCCAAAAAGTCAATTTGGATCAAATGTGATATGTATAGGAATGTGAAACTGGCAAGGGACGTTTATTTGGGAAGAAAAAAAATAAATTGTAACCACATGTTATTATTCAAATCCGACTTTCAGAATCTGCAAAATGTTAAATATTTTATATTTCTAAAAAAACTTTTGAACAGAATGGAGATGCACTTTTTGATGTACATTATTTTTGTCCTATTTTGTCTAAATATCTGCCCTTCAGAGGCTATTGAAGATGCTTACATGTTTCCCAAAAGACAAAATAAGCTCAATTTAATCTGATCTTCAAAGTTTTCACACCCTGACTCGTAATGAATGTTCTTCTTCTGGAGCATCAGTGAGCATTTGAACTGTAATGGTTACATATTGTATACGTCCCACAGTTGACCTCAAAATCATACAGTTATTCTGTGAAAACCACAATGACTGTATGATTTTGAGGTCAACAATGAACATTCACAAAAATGCTGGAAAACCAAAGAATTTGATCTAAAGGGTTTTTTTTTTGTTTGTTTTTTGCTTTTTTGCTTTCTGTAAAACAGCAGGCAGGTTTAACAGTCAATAATCAGAATCAAGTGGATCAAAAACTTTGAACAGGGTCATTTTTATAAATTCAACCAATATTTTCTCTTGTGGACTATATATAAACATGTATCACTCACACTTTATTTTATTAATAGTTCACGAGTTTGCGCTAAATGATAAACAATTTAGGCGTATTTGGGCTGCTGTCCATGTCGGCGAACGCCGAGCCCTAGAAGATGAAACCCTAGCAGATAGAACCTCATCTAGGGCTGAGCTTGACGTCCGGCTCGAATCACGTTCACCCCTTGAAGGAAAACGCGAAATAACAGGGTGGAGAAGGGATGGAGGAGGGATGCGTAACGAGATAAAGAAGGGAAGGAAAAGGGCATATTTAAGGGTGAAGGCTTATGAATTTGATTTGATGAAAGGAAATTAGGCTGATTAGGCAATTGGTAACAGCTGTAGCTAATCATGTGTCAGCGCCCCTCCCGAAACTTGTTTATCAACATCACTTAGTAAGGTAGTTGTTAAGTTTAGATTCAGTAAACCCTGGCACTTTTTCATTATGTTGAGATAGGTACTGTTGCTTCATGTATGTATTGCAGCAGTTCAGAATTAAAAATAAATCTGGGAACTGTTGCTAAAAGATAATGCTCTACTGTTCTGGAAATACGCCCTAAACCAAACCCAACCCTAAACGCAATGCAAAATTGATGTAAGAATGCATTTGTTGATGCAACCGTGCAATTTGAACCTCCAGTTTTGAACTGTTTTGTCGAACCGTAGATACACAGGTTTTGAACCAAAGCTTCTCGTCTCTCAAAGTACATCTCTGGACTCTGAACAAATCTACCATCTATGAAAACACATATGAAGCTGGATATGTATGATGCTAACATTCAAAAGCATCAGTTTTCATATCTGCCAGCATATTAATGTTGAGAAGTGATAATATAATATTGTTGAAGTAATTGTTTGAAAATAACGCTTTATTAATCAAAACTGTAAATTTGTGAGGAAAGTAATAAATAAAAGTAGTTGGAGGTTTACTGCCATATTCTACATGACCTTGTTCTATACCCCTAATCCTAACCAATACCTAATTGTATTAGTAATCAGCATTTTAGGAATGTATTGAAGGAAAAGTCATAGCTAATAGTGGATAAGTATTCCCTCTTCTAAAGTGCTAGCGTATGCTCCCTCCTATTTGGGAAAATAATTAGCATGCTTCTGTTTCTGGGTTTGGTTGAATTGGACAATATGTAAAATAATAAATAAATAAAAATTAACTGTCAAAACATCAAATACTTGACACGACAATGGTCAACACACACAGACACAAAGTGACCATTCAAGCTTTATGTAGTCCAGTTGGCTCAACATCCTTATTGTTGAGAAAAAAGCAAGCTGTGAGACCAAAATCACAGCTAAAGCAGAACTACTGAACTCTTCTCGAGGGGGCTTCACTACGGCAAGCAGGAAAAAAAAAGAATAAATAAACAAACAAAAGCCAAAAGCCTTTGTTAGCAGCATGGTTTTAAACTGAACAAAAGCTAAATCAAAAACCAAACCCGGGGGAACCTTGCTCCAGTAATGAGGTTACAGTTCTAAACGGTCTCTACCCAAGTGGTCGACACCAAGTCAAAACTCACCCACTTCACAGTCTTTCCTTCAAGAACCCCCTTGAGAGAGCATTGTTTTAGCACAGGAATGTTTTTCTTTTTTTCTTCTTCTTTTTTTACACTGCAATCTGTTTAATATGCATAAACATGCGCCTAATTGTTTGGGATAATTGTCCCACATATTCTTAATCACTCAACCTGTTAGCATGTTCTGTTTATGTGTAGGAGGCATGCTTTTTGATTTCCCTGAAGAGTGTAAACACTGTGGCTCTAGGTGCTTTTAATGTTGTTCTCTTTGGTTAGACCAAAAATGCATGCAAGTAAACCGAGTGCATGTTGAGAGCATAAAGTGTCCAATATTCCACAATATTTATTTTCTTTCTATTGGGTATCTGAAGTATACTTCACCTTTTTGTCATTTCTATAATGTAATGTAAATAAACTACGCAAACAATATATACTATAAAAATGGTATAGAATAGTGTATAAGTACACTAATTGAAAACCTGGATCTTGCTTGGATCAATGCATTTTTCTTGTTGCAGTCAAGAGCTTTTCTGCTCTGTGTTTGGTGAGTGTCAGGGGGGTCGGTTGAGCCCTGGAGCATTTCCAAACCTGCAGCAATATATGTAAGACTACTTTACCTGGATATGTTTCAAGGAAAAACTTCGGCTGCTGTATTTTGAATACTGATTTAAACTGAGAAATCCAATAAGCAAATCAATGATAAGATCGATACACTATTTAGGGTCCCCGATTTTGTCTCCTGGGCTCTTCCATTGACTTAACCTCAGCTATAGAAGCTCACAATCCAATATTTGTTTTATTAGGCCGGTCTCTCCAGCCAACATCTTTACCAGATTACCAGATTATTTGCAATATATTCCTACTTTTATTTAACAAGTATGCATTAAATTCTTCAAAAGAACAGTAAAGGCTAGTCTGTTGTAACTTACCTGGTCTTGTGGCAAAAATTTACCTGGGGACACACTTTTGCAAGACGAGAAATTCTCTATATACCAATATATCATGACATGTGGGGGGGCAGCACAAGCACTTGGGGGGAAAAAATAATCTGCACCCCTAAGCGTTTTTTTTTTTTGTTATATATCAAACCTGTGACTATGGCGTTTAAATAGTTTCAAATCTATGTGTTCTTGCGTGCAAAAATGGGTTCTCGCGAGGTTCTCAACTGCTCAATCCCAGCTCACTCATCAAATAGACTCCTGAGACTTAATATGCATAAACATGTTAACATCAGATCTCTTGTGATTGGTCATTTTCAACACATACCGCTTGTCATGAATTTAGGAATAGTGTGTGTATGGGTTTTTTTTTAATAATTAATCAAGTATGAACAACAATGCAACACCAATGAATATACAAATCAGATATAAAGCATGAAGCATAATGAATAGTTTAGTAATTTTAAATTTTAAAGGAAAGGAAAGGACGTGACATGTGGCCAGGTATGGTTGCCCATACTAGGAATTTGTGCTCTGCATTTAAC